>CATQJL010000112.1:67938949-68045229 GCA_958299035.1 Cylicocyclus nassatus
GGGGCCAGCCTAGCTAATAATACCGATATGAGGGACCAATAAAATCGGAAATAAAAAATTTGAGGTTTTTAGGTCTTTAAACACATCATTGGATAGCTGGCAAAGAGCTGGTTTCGAATATGTTATTCAGAATTGTGTACGATCACTTTGAAGGTTGTTATCAGCTTATCAGTGCCCAAAAAGGGATCAAAAAGAATTAGAGCGTGTAATTCACTAAAAATTGAGATTTTTGAATGTTCAAACATATTGGCGGATAGCTCAAGGGACACTGATGACAACTGTGTAAACATGAGCTTTGTGCGATAATTTTGAAGGCAGTTATAACAATGCGGCACTTCCGACGCAAAAACGCGTTTATTGCGCCCTGCGGCACATGAAAAAATTGACTTTTCCACATTTTGAATATATTGTCGGATAGAGCAAACATTGCCGAGCCCAAATATAATAAAGTGAATCAAAAAGAGTAGCTTTGTGGGAAGCTATTCGAATGCGGCACTTACGACGCAATATCGCGTTTATTGCGCCGGAGGGCACAAAAAATTGTGATTTTTCCAATTTTCGAACATACTGTCGGATGCATCAGACAGCGCTGGTTTCAAATATTTTAACCAGAGCTCTATAGGAGTAACCTGAAAAAAGATATAGCAATGCGGCACTTCCGGCGTTTTATTGCGTTTAAAACGCAGTTTTGAAAAGCGGCACTGCCAGTGCTGTAGTTACTATTTACATTTAATATTTTTGTATTATTGATTTACATTATAGGGAGTGGTCCTGCGAAGACTATTGCCTGAGTATTAAATGTGATACAGTTTCCACCAACGAATTGTGGAGGATGGTAATAATTTTTAGGATAGGATTCCAAAATATTCCCAGTGTTGTACTGATCTAGTCTAGTAACTAAAAAATCTTTTAGATTATATAATAACATTTTTACTGAAGTGTTGTTTAAACAATTATTTATAGGTGAGATGTCAGATCGAGTCGAGCAGTTCCAGGAATCCGTCAATCGTAAAGTACTCATTGAGTGGGTACGAGTGTTAGGTTTACGTAATCCACACAAGAGAACTTACGACAAGGTATTAGCTGACTTTTCGGAAAATATACTCAAGTGAGTTGGTGTAAGTTGATTTTTAGAAAATATATATGTGGCTTTTCAGATATCCCAAGGACCGCCCACTAGCCTTTTCCTGGCCGACAGGCGCAGGAGTGCATAAGGGCATTCCAGCAATTCGCGTGAGTATTAAAGTTAAAAGCTTAGTAAGGTTGGTAATCGACTTTTTAGGCAAAAATATCCTATGATTGTTGGCGTCACTTTCTTTCCGTAGGAAGGAATAACCTTGCTGAGTACAACACACAACACACGACACACAATACACAACACACAACACACAACACACAATACACAACACATAATACACAACACATAACACACAACACACAGCACACAACACACAACACACAACACACAATACACAACACATAATACACAACGCATAACACACAACACACTACACACTACACACTACACATTACATAATACACATAACTCACTACAACACACAATACCACACAACACATAACATACAACACACTACACACAATACATAAAACGCAACACACTACCCATTACACACTACCATTGCACATTACATCTACACGCAACACGCCACACGTTACACACTACACACTACACACATCACTCAACACACAACAAACAACACACTACTACATACTATAAAATACAAACTAAACACTACATACAACACACAACACAGCACCAAGCAGACAATATAGAACGCACAACACATATTAAATATATCGATACACATTTTCAAAATCCCTGCCTCTTAGGGGGCTGCAACTGCAGCATTGTTACTTTTAAAAAAATTTATTCTACCCAACACCGTTTTTCCTACTTTTCTTCCTTATTTATATGATAGATGTGTTCTCTTATTCTTTCCTTTATTTTCCTGGTAGTAATCCCAACATACTGTCTCTTGCAATTTTCACATGTTATGCAATAGACTACGTTTCTTTTATTACAGGAAGTATTGTCTCCAATGTAACAGTGAATATTAGTGGCAGTAGTAGTTGACTTGATCAATGATTCTTGATTGATGATGTTGCAGTATCTACAATTATCAGAGCAAGGTTGGAATTTTTTGTTGTCTCCGAAATTTTTTATGTAATATTCTTTGGAATTAGTATCCCTGCACTTAATAAACTTGGTGTTTTTATAATAACTACTACTATCAAAACCACTGGGAGAATTTTGAATTTTTTTGAGTGACCTATGATCTAAGCTTTATGGAAGGTCCATTCCATAGGCAGAGGAACGGTGAATTCGGTAGGGCTGCTACCAGGGTTCTGGCTAACCCTTGATTCTATGGGCATGAAAGAGAAAAATGTGTGAAGGCATAGAATTGACCCTTTTGGAGGCGTGGAAGCTACCATTCCTTGCCGGCTTACCACTGGTTTAACCCCATCAAAAGAGTCCCTGTTTTTTGAAAGAGGGCAGGCCCTCTTATCTAAGAGTATGTATAAGAATGGGACAAGGGATAAAATGAGGAAATTAAAAAATGGAAGAAAAGTAGGAAAAACGGTGTTGGGTAGAATAAATTTTTTTAAAAGTAACAATGCTGCAGTTGCAGCCCCCTAAGAGGCAGGGATTTTGAAAATGTGTATCGATATATTTAATATGTGTTGTGCGTTCTATATTGTCTGCTTGGTGCTGTGTTGTGTGTTGTATGTAGTGTTTAGTTTGTATTTTATAGTATGTAGTAGTGTGTTGTTTGTTGTGTGTTGAGTGATGTGTGTAGTGTGTAGTGTGTAACGTGTGGCGTGTTGCGTGTAGATGTAATGTGCAATGGTAGTGTGTAATGGGTAGTGTGTTGCGTTTTATGTATTGTGTGTAGTGTGTTGTATGTTATGTGTTGTGTGGTATTGTGTGTTGTAGTGAGTTATGTGTATTATGTAATGTGTAGTGTGTAGTGTGTAGTGTGTTGTGTGTTATGCGTTGTGTATTATGTGTTGTGTATTGTGTGTTGTGTGTTGTGTGTTGTGTGCTGTGTGTTGTGTGTTATGTGTTGTGTATTATGTGTTGTGTATTGTGTGTTGTGTGTTGTGTGTTGTGTATTGTGTGTCGTGTGTTGTGTGTTGTACTCAGCAAGGTTATTCCTTCCTACGGAAAGAAAGTGACGCCAACAATCATAGGATATTTTTGCCTAAAAAGTCGATTACCAACCTTACTAAGCTTTTAACTTTAATACTCACGCGAATTGCTGGAATGCCCTTATGCACTCCTGCGCCTGTCGGCCAGGAAAAGGCTAGTGGGCGGTCCTTGGGATATCTGAAAAGCCACATATATATTTTCTAAAAATCAACTTACACCAACTCACTTGAGTATATTTTCCGAAAAGTCAGCTAATACCTTGTCGTAAGTTCTCTTGTGTGGATTACGTAAACCTAACACTCGTACCCACTCAATGAGTACTTTACGATTGACGGATTCCTGGAACTGCTCGACTCGATCTGACATCTCACCTATAAATAATTGTTTAAACAACACTTCAGTAAAAATGTTATTATATAATCTAAAAGATTTTTTAGTTACTAGACTAGATCAGTACAACACTGGGAATATTTTGGAATCCTATCCTAAAAATTATTACCATCCTCCACAATTCGTTGGTGGAAACTGTATCACATTTAATACTCAGGCAATAGTCTTCGCAGGACCACTCCCTATAATGTAAATCAATAATACAAAAATATTAAATGTAAATAGTAACTACAGCACTGGCAGTGCCGCTTTTCAAAACTGCGTTTTAAACGCAATAAAACGCCGGAAGTGCCGCATTGCTATATCTTTTTTCAGGTTACTCCTATAGAGCTCTGGTTAAAATATTTGAAACCAGCGCTGTCTGATGCATCCGACAGTATGTTCGAAAATTGGAAAAATCACAATTTTTTGTGCCCTCCGGCGCAATAAACGCGATATTGCGTCGTAAGTGCCGCATTCGAATAGCTTCCCACAAAGCTACTCTTTTTGATTCACTTTATTATATTTGGGCTCGGCAATGTTTGCTCTATCCGACAATATATTCAAAATGTGGAAAAGTCAATTTTTTCATGTGCCGCAGGGCGCAATAAACGCGTTTTTGCGTCGGAAGTGCCGCATTGTTATAACTGCCTTCAAAATTATCGCACAAAGCTCATGTTTACACAGTTGTCATCAGTGTCCCTTGAGCTATCCGCCAATATGTTTGAACATTCAAAAATCTCAATTTTTAGTGAATTACACGCTCTAATTCTTTTTGATCCCTTTTTGGGCACTGATAAGCTGATAACAACCTTCAAAGTGATCGTACACAATTCTGAATAACATATTCGAAACCAGCTCTTTGCCAGCTATCCAATGATGTGTTTAAAGACCTAAAAACCTCAAATTTTTTATTTCCGATTTTATTGGTCCCTCATATCGGTATTATTAGCTAGGCTGGCCCCGGCCCCTGCCGCAGTGACCTATCATTATCGATTTTTGTCATCAGAATGCATTCAGTATTGTGATATATGGAAGTAACAATTTATTCGATGACTTCAATAAGCCAGAGGTCCAGACATAATGAAAACTGAATTTGAAATCTGAAATTTCAATTTTTGAAAAAATTCATTTCTATCCAAACTCCACAATTTTAGCATATTCTGAATCCCTGAGAAAAGTCCTACACGTAAAACATGAAAATACACGAAAATTTATGAATACATGAAAATAGTATGTACAAACAAGCAATTATTTACATTTTGGTTAAATACACTCAAAGCATGTAATTAAATATGTACTTAAAGCATGTAATTAAAAATCAGAATATTAATAAGCAAATTCAATACATTACAAATGATATGTACATGTGAATACAAATGAATACATTTCCTCGCCCTATGATTTCGCCGATGCTGTAACTAAAAATTCACAAAATCATAGCTACTTTTCAAAATTGAGGCTTCAAAATTACTTGTGAGTCAGTCGTCGACGAACTCATAGGGCGAGGGTTCTTGTGCCTGCGGCGACTCTACCTCAAAGAGAGCCGCTCTTCTTGATGGCGTCCCGCCGGTGGCGCTCTTCAGTCTTCGCACTCTAGAATTGAGTGCGTTCTTAGCGGTCCTCCAAACAGTTTGCCGCGCCTCCACAGGCACCATATAGTATTTAAAAATGCACTGAAAAATTTCTATAGGAAAAAATGCCAACATAACTATAAAAAACTTCACCTCTTTGATAAACTCCACCTTTGTGGCGGACTGAATTCTTTTTTCCAATGGGAGAATCAGTTCCGCCGTGTCGCCTTCATAAACCTTTTTTTCCAGCTCCAGCGCGAACTTGTTCACGTTGCCTCCGCACAATTTCCGGAGACTTTCCAGAAACTTAGCGGAGGCATAATCGAACGCCAGAGCCTCTAAATCACAAATTATGTATAGAAATTTTACAGAGCTCAACTTACCTTCGCTCTCGGTTCTCTTGGGAACTCTTTTGAGCACCTCCTGGACGTTGGCCCTCAACTCGCCTAAGGCACTCCAGCCCCTCTGCTGCAGCTGAGCAGCTTCGAGCTGGAGGTCCTTTCTCGCCATTTCGGTTTCCAGGCGAGTTAGACGGCTGAGGACCTCGTCCATGGAGGCGCTCAGTTTTCTCAACAATTCCTTGTCTGTGGGGCACCCCGCTTCCCTAGAGGCAATGATATGAATTTTATACATCATCATGTTTTTTGAATTTACATTTCATTCCCCAATGTACCGTCGCAAACCCGAAAATTTGGGTTTTCGAGAACCCCGTCCTTCGTTACATAGTCCAACTTCCTTTCACAATATTCCTTATCCCCCATGCAAAGAATCTGAAATCAAAGCAAGCATCATTTTCATTATTTTTCAATTTCCTTCATGAAATTTCACTCCAATTTTCGTTAGAATAGTAAATGCGCGAAATTTCATGACTAATGATCACCTACCTTCAATTACAGGTGCATTTACGAAAAAACTCGAATATTATTTGGATTCCCATCAAAATTTCACACGAGAAGCGCCAAAATCTTAATTTCTGATTTTCGTGTCAACTGATGCACGCGAAATTTAAGAAAGAAAAACAAAAAACTCAGGTTTTGCGTACAATGAAAGAGATTCATGAATACTGGTCACTTACCTTCAGAGTTGCACGTGGATTTACGAAAATCTTAAATTTCATTTATATTTCTATCAAAATTTCACAGCAGATGCCCAAAAATCGTATTTTCTGATTTTTTGGCCGGCTGGTGCATGTGAGGTTTGAAGATTTTGCATAAAATATGGGAAACTCATAGTTTATGATCACTTACCTTCAATCATGATTGTCATCACGGTGAGTTACGGAAAAAATTCAATTTTCATCCAGTTTTCCATCGAAATCTCACAAAAACGCACAAAAATCGTATTTTCTGATTTTTTGGCCGGCTGGTGCATGTGAGGTTTGAAAAATGGCAAAAATTTCTCAGATTTTGCATAAAATATGGGAAACTCATAGTTTATGATCACTTACCTTCAATCATGATTGTCATCACGGTGAGTTACGGAAAAAATTCAATTTTCATCCAGTTTTCCATCGAAATCTCACAAAAACGCACAAAAATCGTATTTTCTGATTTTTTGGCCGGCTGGTGCATGTGAGGTTTGAAAAATGGCAAAAATTTCTCAGATTTTGCATAAATTAGGGGAAACTCATATGATTACTTACCTTTGCTGCATAAGTTTTCCCTTTCACCAGAACTCTTGTTTGCACTCCGACAGCGAGGTCCCCAATGATATCATCAGTAGACACAACGTCTGTATCCTTGCTACGAGAATAAAATACCAGTGCGAAAGACTCCATTTGGATTGTTGCTTAGGTTACGTTCTATTCAGGGTATAAATATATCCGAGAAGTTCCTGATTGACCTATATTCAGTCCATAGCATAGAAGTCCATGACCTATATGCGATCGACCTATCACCCTGAGGGAAAGTTATCCGAGTCGCTGAGGAATGACCCATTGAAATTGCCCAGGGCATGCTGACCTCTTGCTAATCATGACTATTGCTACAAGCTATCACAGATCCATATAATTAGGAAGTCATTCGCTATACTCGGCATTCATAGATTCTCAGCATTTTAGCTGGTATTTTCTTCTTCTTCATTTTACTCGCTTTATTCTCGTCTGCATTAACATTAGCGATTGCTGTATACTCGCTCCATATGCTTAGTGCAAATTTACTTTATCAACAATCAATTTTTTATTGACATTTTTACAAGCAAATTGGCCAAAAATCTATTTATATTAACAACTTCTTATTAATAATTTTTTATAACAATCAATTTCTTATTAACATTTTTACAAACAAATTTAAAAAAAAGCAAATTCGAAAGCGAAGAATTTCACGAAAGATAATTACACATCAAAATTCTACAAACAAATATTTACAATTTCTACAAATAAATAATTACAGAATATCCACAAATATTCTCAAAACCAATCATCCTCCTCCTCTGATGCACCCTCAGGTTCAGGCTCGGCAATTTCTTGTTTTTTTCGACGGTTGGGGTTTCTTTCAATAATGTTCCCTCCCTGCGCCGACACCACCGCGGGCATCCTCCACTGTATTCCCTTGATGTATCTCTGACACACCTCGGGGGTAAGTGTGCTCCAGTAAGTTCTGATGGCGGATTCAAGTTCGTCCAACTTTCGAATGTTCTGTCTGCTGAAAGAAGAAAAAGTATAATTGATTTTCTTTTAGTATAAACTACAAAAAGTTAATGTGATTTGCAACCATACCTTATGTAGCCCTTCATGCTTCCCCAAACTAATTCGATGGGGTTCAAGTCAGGAGACTCGGCTGGCCAATCAACCGTCTTGACACCCCATTGGCGCAACCGACCCATCGTGTAAGCGCTCTTGTGCGCAGGAGCATTGTCTTGCACTAATCTAGCTGTTCCTAAAAATCGTTTTAAGTAAAAAAAACATGATAGAAAATTTAATTCTGACCGTAATATGCTCTTCTAGAGAAACCGAGGTAGCACTCTTCTAGGATCTCACAGTACAGCCTCGAGTCCATTCTGACTGTACCCTTGAAAATCGCCAGAGATGTGGTGCCCTTTGAAGAGATGCCCCCCCACACATGAAGCTTTGCAGGATGTTTCGCCCTGCTTCTCAATCTGGCTGATGCTTTGCCTTCTTCCACATATGCGTACTTCGTAGAGCAACCCACTACAACATATTGATTAAATGTCGAAAAAAAATTAAAATGGGTTTAAATTAAAACACAAACATTGAAAAGTGGATTCGTCCGTGAAGACACAGTCGAGAAACTGCTCTCCTTCTGCTATCATATCTATGCAAAAGTCCATCCTCTTGGCTTTGTTTTCATCTCGGATCATATGACAGTATTTGGTATTTTTGCGTGTGAATCCTAGGCGATTTCGATAGCTCTTGATGAGAGAGACGCTTGCGGGAATCCCTTGGGACTTCAACCGCTTCGAAATTGCAATGGCCGTTGCAGAACTGTCTTGTCGAAAACTATGTCTGACTTCGTTCGTAATTACGTCCTCGTTTGCTATAAATGCTTTACATGCTATGATCACCAACATTCAGAAATGAAAAATTATACCTCTACGAGAAAAACAACGAGTTTTTTTCGTTAACGGTTTCGTGGAGTAGAAGTTCCTTATAAATTTCCTGATAGAGTGTGGCGTTATGGACGCGTTATACTAAGTGCAGTATTTTTTTTTGAAAAAAAATTCAAATTTTATGACTAGTAACCTCAAGCAGTTTCTTTTGAATATTAGCGATGGTTTCTCCTTCACGATGTAGTGGAAGAATAATGTGCACGAAGTCAGCTGCAGCCATGTTGTCGGTAAAGTGTGGTAGTCGTTTGGTAGTGATCAGATAATCGATGCCGTTCGCTAAGCAAATAGGCAATCAATGAAGACTTCTTACCTCACCTTATTAGGCGTGGCTCTTAGGGATGCACCAATGGTTTCGCACCTTGGAGGCGTTCCCTACACCTTTGTCATAACTTGCAAATAAGAGCCTCGGTGGCGGTTGTCCGGGGAATTGTTCCGTGCATCAATCATAAACTTGGAATCATTTGTGCATTTGTTAGGCAAAATAATTATACCCTCGTTAAAAGTTGGAGCGAGTATAGGTTTCTGAAATGCCTTTTCAGCCATCGCTGAAAGTTTCCGTAAGTTTCTGAAACTTTTCCGTTTCAAATTACACAATGCGGCATGGAAGATCAGAATTTATGATTTTCTGAGTGAATCATCAAATTTTGGCTTTGAAATGTCATTTTTCAGCCATCGCTGACGAATTTAGTGAGTTTCTGAAACTTTTCCGTTTCAAATTACACAATGCGGCATGGAAGATCAGAATTTATGATTTTCTGAGTGAATCACGAAATTTTGGATTTGAAATCTCATTTTTAAGCCATCGCTGAAAGTTTCCGTAAGTTTCTGAAACTTTTCCGTTTCAAATTACACAACGCGGCATGGAAAATCAGAATTTATGATTTTCTGAGTGAATCATCAAATTTTGGCTTTGAAATGTCATTTTTCAGCCATCGCTGACGAATTTAGTGAGTTTCTGAAACTTTTCCGTTTCAAATTACACAATGCGGCATGGAAGATCAGAATTTATGATTTTCTGAGTGAATCACGAAATTTTGGATTTGAAATCTCATTTTTAAGCCATCGCTGAAAGTTTCCGTAAGTTTCTGAAACTTTTCCGTTTCAAATTACACAACGCGGCATGGAAAATCAGAATTTATGATTTTCTGAGTGAATCATCAAATTTTGGCTTTGAAATGTCATTTTTCAGCCATCGCTGACGAATTTAGTGAGTTTCTGAAACTTTTCCGTTTCAAATTACACAATGCGGCATGGAAGATCAGAATTTATGATTTTCTGAGTGAATCACGAAATTTTGGATTTGAAATCTCATTTTTAAGCCATCGCTGAAAGTTTCCGTAAGTTTCTGAAACTTTTCCGTTTCAAATTACACAACGCGGCATGGAAAATCAGAATTTATGATTTTCTGAGTGAATCATCAAATTTTGGCTTTGAAATGTCATTTTTCAGCCATCGCTGACGAATTTAGTGAGTTTCTGAAACTTTTCCGTTTCAAATTACACAACGCGGCATGGAAAATCAGAATTTATGATTTTCTGAGTGAATCATCAAATTTTGGATTTGAAATCTCATTTTTAAGCCATCGCTGAAAGTTTCCGTAAGTTTCTGAAACTTTTCCGTTTCAATTTACACAACGCGGCATGGAAAATCAGAATTTATGATTTTCCGATGAATCATCAGATTTTGGCTTTAAAATCTCGTTTTTCAGCCATCGTTGACGAATTTAGTGAGTTTCTGAAACTTTTCCGTTTCAAATTACACAACGCGGCATGGAAAATCAGAATTTATGATTTTCCGATGAATCATCAGATTTTGGCTTTAAAATCTCGTTTTTCAGCCATCGTTGACGAATTTAGTGAGTTTCTGAAACTATTCTGTTTCAAATTACACAACGCGACATGGAAAATCAGAATTTATGATTTTCCGATGAATCATCAGATTTTGGCTTTAAAATCTCGTTTTTCAGCCATCGTTGACGAATTTAGTGAGTTTCTGAAACTATTCTGTTTCAAATTACACAACGCGACATGGAAAATCAGAATTTATGATTTTCCGATGAATCATCAGATTTTGGCTTTAAAATCTCGTTTTTCAGCCATCGTTGACGAATTTAGCGAAATGAACCACAGGAATTCAAGTTTGAGAACTCATTCTGCAACCATTGGCGATTTTTTCAATATACACACTGCGACATGGAAAATCAGAATTTATGAGCTCCTGAGTGAATCACGAAATTCGAATTTGAAGTATCATTCTCAGACATCGATGACACTTTCCGAGAAATCACGTGTTTATGTTGTAATTTGTACTAGTTCAAAATCTCTGAATGAAATGGTGGAGCATTCATTTACTTGGAATATTGAACTGAAAAGATTGTTACGAACTGATATCATTATAATACAAGATACTGGCTAACTAGAATAATTTACAGTATTCAGTAATTTATCACGCCGAAATCGATTATGTGTGCCAATCGGATATGACCGGCTAAAGTTTATCGAGCACTCAATAACTCCAATTGAGGAATCTGAAAAGGCTCATACTATAACAAATTTAAGTTACAATAATGAAATAACACTGAGTTAAGTACATCGAACACGACTTCAATTAATAATGATGATCAAATCCAATGCGAAAATGGAAAATACAGGAAAACCAAAATAAAGAAAGAAATGAAGATGATACAATTCCGATAATGATAGGGTAGATTTACTTTGCATGTAGGACTTTTCTCAGGGATTCAGAATATGCTAAAATTGTGGAGTTTGGATAGAAATGAATTTTTTCATAAATTGAAATTTCAGATTTCAAATTCAGTTTTCATTATGTCTGGACCTCTGGCTTATTGAAGTCATCGAATAAATTGTTACTTCCATATATCACAATACTGAATGCATTCTGATGACAAAAATCGATAATGATAGGTCACTGCGGCAGGGGCCGGGGCCAGCCTAGCTAATAATACCGATATGAGGGACCAATAAAATCGGAAATAAAAAATTTGAGGTTTTTAGGTCTTTAAACACATCATTGGATAGCTGGCAAAGAGCTGGTTTCGAATATGTTATTCAGAATTGTGTACGATCACTTTGAAGGTTGTTATCAGCTTATCAGTGCCCAAAAAGGGATCAAAAAGAATTAGAGCGTGTAATTCACTAAAAATTGAGATTTTTGAATGTTCAAACATATTGGCGGATAGCTCAAGGGACACTGATGACAACTGTGTAAACATGAGCTTTGTGCGATAATATTGAAGGCAGTTATAACAATGCGGCACTTCCGACGCAAAAACGCGTTTATTGCGCCCTGCGGCACATGAAAAAATTGACTTTTCCACATTTTGAATATATTGTCGGATAGAGCAAACAGTGCCGAGCCCAAATATAATAAAGTGAATCAAAAAGAGTAGCTTTGTGGGAAGCTATTCGAATGCGGCACTTACGACGCAATATCGCGTTTATTGCGCCGGAGGGCACAAAAAATTGTGATTTTTCCAATTTTCGAACATACTGTCGGATGCATCAGACAGCGCTGGTTTCAAATATTTTAACCAGAGCTCTATAGGAGTAACCTGAAAAAAGATATAGCAATGCGGCACTTCCGGCGTTTTATTGCGTTTAAAACGCAGTTTTGAAAAGCGGCACTGCCAGTGCTGTACATAAACAATGGCCAAATATTTCTCACACAAATATTTAAGAATGTGTCCCTAAAAATAACTCACTTATTATCACACAAAAACACACACAGACACACACACATACATACACACACATACACACACACTTACTCACACACACATACACACACAACACACAACACACGACACACAATACACAACACACAACACACAACACACAATACACAACACATAATACACAACACATAACACACAACACACAGCACACAACACACAACACACAACACACAATACACAACACATAATACACAACGCATAACACACAACACACTACACACTACACACTACACATTACATAATACACATAACTCACTACAACACACAATACCACACAACACATAACATACAACACACTACACACAATACATAAAACGCAACACACTACCCATTACACACTACCATTGCACATTACATCTACACGCAACACGCCACACGTTACACACTACACACTACACACATCACTCAACACACAACAAACAACACACTACTACATACTATAAAATACAAACTAAACACTACATACAACACACAACACAGCACCAAGCAGACAATATAGAACGCACAACACATATTAAATATATCGATACACATTTTCAAAATCCCTGCCTCTTAGGGGGCTGCAACTGCAGCATTGTTACTTTTAAAAAAATTTATTCTACCCAACACCGTTTTTCCTACTTTTCTTCCATTTTTTAATTTCCTCATTTTATCCCTTGTCCCATTCTTATACATACTCTTAGATAAGAGGGCCTGCCCTCTTTCAAAAAACAGGGACTCTTTTGATGGGGTTAAACCAGTGGTAAGCCGGCAAGGAATGGTAGCTTCCACGCCTCCAAAAGGGTCAATTCTATGCCTTCACACATTTTTCTCTTTCATGCCCATAGAATCAAGGGTTAGCCAGAACCCTGGTAGCAGCCCTACCGAATTCACCGTTCCTCTGCCTATGGAATGGACCTTCCATAAAGCTTAGATCATAGGTCACTCAAAAAAATTCAAAATTCTCCCAGTGGTTTTGATAGTAGTAGTTATTATAAAAACACCAAGTTTATTAAGTGCAGGGATACTAATTCCAAAGAATATTACATAAAAAATTTCGGAGACAACAAAAAATTCCAACCTTGCTCTGATAATTGTAGATACTGCAACATCATCAATCAAGAATCATTGATCAAGTCAACTACTACTGCCACTAATATTCACTGTTACATTGGAGACAATACTTCCTGTAATAAAAGAAACGTAGTCTATTGCATAACATGTGAAAATTGCAAGAGACAGTATGTTGGGATTACTACCAGGAAAATAAAGGAAAGAATAAGAGAACACATCTATCATATAAATAAGGAAGATTTGAATAATTACCTTTACTCACATTTTTCAAAAGAATGTAGAAGCATAAAATACAATTTCAAATATTAGATAGTTTGGAAAGCAATGCAGATAAAAATGTTCTGTTAGAAAAAGAGTTATTTTGGACTAAACTTCTCCTTACAGCCTATCCATTTGGATTCAACGATAATATCAAAGGATATGGAAATATATCAAATCTAGATAATCCGTTGAATTATAAACCCAATCACCCTTATTATAATCTTGAAGTTGTTAAAGAAAGAATAAAAAATAAAAATAAAAGTAAAAATAATTTTGCTAATAAGACGACAAAAAAACAAAAACCACACATAAGTCAAATTATAGAAAAAATCAACAAGATTGATAGTAATCTTCTTCTTTACAGGTACATTCATTCTTTAAAACTTTCAAGCATTAAAACACTGATAGGATTATGTTACAACACTTCAACCATCTCCCAAATTAAAGAACAGAATAGAAGCGTTCTAATTTGCATTCTTTGTAAATTTCAATTCAAGACATTGAACAAAAAGTCGGAAAATAAAGATATGCTTACCTGTAAAGTAAACTACATTCATCCTATTCTAGATAAAATCAATATAAACAAAATTTTAAACAATAACAAACTAACTAGCATTATTAAAACAAATTCTAGAATAGAATATAAACCATTCAGAGTTGTTTTCCAATACGACAATCCTATTTCGTCAATAATTTTCAACTTTAATAAAACACTTAGAAATTTAACAAATGATATCCTACTTAAAAATATTACCCAAGACTGCATATGTTGTTCAACAGATTTTAAAAAATATATCGATCCTTATCATAAACATATCATTACTGGAGATCTTTCCATAATTAAAAATTATTCTATCACGAAAGTTATGAACAAAGGAACAAAATACAGAGTCATCAATAGAATAAATAAAAATAAAATATTAGATTGGATTGAGGAAACCTCCAAAAACCTTACCAATACTATTAGAAATAAATATAAAACTAATGTTTGTACAAATAATAATATTAAAACATTTATAGAAAAAAACTTTAAGCATAAACTAAAACCCCTTTTGTATGGTGAACGCCTAGAAAGAGATACAGTAAGACTTAACACACGCTCTCTAAATAAATGGCAAAGTTATTTTGTTTTTTGTCCAATAGATAAAGCCAGCAACAATTACGGTATAATGTGCAAAAAATACTATCTTCAAGTCATCTGCCAAAACATGGGTATTAAGATAATTAACGGGAAAATCTCATTCAATGAAGAAGCCCATAATACTTATAAATTAAAAACAGAAGCGAATGTCACACAAATCCTTGAAAAACACAGAATGTTTTGTGATTCTTTTAAAATTAAAAATATTATTAATTCAGCAATACCAATTGTTTATAGTTTACCGAAGCTACACAAAAACCCAATTAAATTCCGATACATTACAGGAGCATATAACAGTAGTATCAAACCTATTTCAGTAGAATTTAGTAAGATATTGGACTTCCTTCGAAAACACTTTAAAAATTATGTCAATTCAATTAAAACACGTAATAAAAATTTCATTGGTTATTGGTCAATTAATAACACCGACATTAGCTATTCCCTTAATAGCATCACATTCAAAAATATGAAGCTGTATTCCGCAGATTTTACAGATATGTTCAACAATCTAAGACATGAGGACATAATTAAAAACTTAAAGGAAATACTAAAAATATGCTTCAAAAATTCCAATAAAAAATTTATATCCAGTAATGGATATAACGTTTATTACACAAACAAACAAGACAAATATAACTATAGATATTACGACATATACGACCTTCTTTACATTTTAGACTACATTCTAAAGAATAGTTTCTGCCGTTTTGCAGAATATACTTTCATACAAGTGATTGGAGTTCCACAAGGGAGTAATTGTAGTCCACTTCTTGCGGACCTTACATTATCATACTACGAATACATATACGCTAAAGATAATTATCGCTCTCTTTCCAACTTTATACCTTTCAGATACATGGATGATATATTGATTTTACATGACAAAACTAGTAAATATATAAAAAACCTGCTCATGCAGGTATACCAAAACACCCTATCGCTAGAAACAACACATACTGACGAATACAACTGCAATTATCTAGATCTCAGTATAAACATCAACAATGACAAAATAACTACCAAGTTATACAATAAAACAGATAGTTTTGAATACAGTATACATCGATTTCCTCATAAAAACTCAAACATTTCGATACAAGTTAAAAGATCTGTTATATATACTGAAATACTTAGAATAGCTAGAACATGCACATACAAAACAGACTTTGTAGAACGTATTAAAAAATTGAATGATCATCTTGTTCAAAAAAATGGCTATACACACGAACTTTTTCTCAGCTGTATGTTCAAATGTATTCATAGAAACAAATTCATAAACGTAAAATACTGTCCCGAAAAAAATGAAAAGGAATTAATTAGCTTTATAAGAGATATTTTCAATTAAGATTTATCACATCGTATTCATACATTTATAATCTAAAAATTATACACAATTCAAATACTATATATTCAATGCACTTTACTTTAACTATAAATATAAAAGCATACATATACATTATATACAACATATACATTTAAATACATACATACTTATATACATGCATACATAAATAGCATACATACATACATACACACATACATACATACATACATACATACATACATACATACATACATACATACATACATACATACATACATACATACATACATACATACATACATACATACATACATACATACGTACATACATACATACATACATACATACATATATACATACATACATACATACTACATACATACATACATACATACATACATACATACATACATACATACATACATACATACATACATAGCATACATACATACTTACACACATACATACATACATACATGCATACATACATACATACATACATACATACATACATACATACATACATACATACATACATACATACATACATACATACATACATACATACATACATACATACATACATACATACATAGCATACATACATACATACACACATACATACATACACACATAGGCCCGGCTTCACATGACGTGCGGGCCCCAGCTCAGAAGTTTCCATTTTTCCCTGTCCCTCGCTTCTGACATCCACGATCTTCTTGGCTGACGTCGGTGGCTGCGTCCACGAGTTCCAGGTGCAAAAATCGTGTATGTATGTGTGTATCTATGTATGTATGTATGTATGGATGGATGGATGTATGTATGTATATATGTATGCATGTATTTATGTATGTAGGTATGTATGTATGTATGCATGCATGTGTGTATGTATGTATGTGTGTATGTATGTATGTGTGTATGTATGTATGTATGCTATGTATGTATGTATGTATGTATGTATGTATGTATGTATGTATGTATGTCGTGGGCGCCCAGTGGAGTGGATGGGCGTGATCTTTCTTTGCCACTGAGATGTTCCTTGATGCGTACGCATAGTGGGCGCGCTGTTTCCCGATATTACTCGTCACCGCAACTTTTGCATGAGATGAGGTAGACAACCCCTGTACTCACACAGTCGCCATCTTTTGCTGTGGGACATGTCAGACAGTTTGGCATGGTGCAGCTGCGGGCGTACATACGATTCCGAACAAGAATGCGTTTCAAATTGTTCGGGGGCATGTCTACTACCAAGACTGAATTGTCCAACCCTGCTCTCCTCAGACATCTCCGAATGGCGGTGCTCACTTCATCAGAGATAAAGGGTATACAGAACAGTGGCGTACCCAGGATTTCGGCTCGGGGGGGGGCGCGACAAAAATTTTTCTCCGATGAAGGTGCGCGGCGTTAGCCGCGCACTCAGAAAAAAATTTTGGTACTCTTCCCAAAATTTTCGCGGGCCCATAACCCCAAAATTTTGGAAAAAAGGGGCGTGGCGTCAGTCACGCCCCCGAAAAATTTTTTTTATGAGCTAAATTGAATTTTTAAAAATTTTCAAAAATTATTTTAATTACTTACAAGTATAAATAAGTCTTTTGCACATTTTTATAACTCATGTAAGTAACTTTCAAAAATTTCGCGACCCATTCTAGGTACGCCACTGATACAGAATGGTATCTTTTCTGCTGTTGGCGATGCCCTTTTCTCTACGTTACTTATCTGATGGGCCCTACATTGCTTTATCTTATTTTCATAACAGTTCGATGAAGCTATCATACGTGCAACGGCCAACGGCTTCATCTTCTTTTCTCGACCACTACAAACCTTCGCGGCTGTGCGAAACATATTCCTGATTACTGCTCTTTTTGTTTGTAGGGGATGCGCTGAGCGGGAGTGGATCAGAATGTTCTTATTCGTAGGCTTTCGATACGACTTCGTTTTTTGGTTGCCATCAGTGATGTTCACTTGTACGTTCAAGAAGGGCAACCATTCGTTAGTGGGCTTTTCCCGAGTAAGTCTTACGTGTTCCGATTGCTTATTCATCAACTCAAAGCATTCATCAACATCTGCTTGAGTGGCACAGATAATGAAGCAGTCGTCGATGTATCTGCAATAAAGCAACGGGACGTGACTGCAACACTGGTCTCTCAATTTTAGCCCATAAAAATTACAGCTAACGTGGGTGGCAACCTCTGGCCCATGGGCAATCCCCTTATTTGCGAAAAATACTTTCCCGATCATCTAAATACGTTGCATTCTAGACACGCTTTTAGCAAGGTCATTATTTGCGCGATAGAAAGTCCGAAAAGTCTTATGGCTTGCTCATGCTCTATCAGAAGTTCACAAACGGCCTGCATTGCGGAGTCATTAGATACATTTGTGTATAGCGAGCATACGTCGAAAGACTCCATGATAAAAGATTTATCAATACGTGTTGCGTGAAGATGGTCTAGGAACATCTTTGTATTGCCTAGATGGGAAGGAATAAATTCAAGTAACTGTACCATGATATGACTCAGATACCATCCTATTATATCTGTAGGCCCACCCACACAACTAATTATTGGCCTAACCTTGTACGTTGCGGGGTCTGCAGATGCGAGATCGCTTGTGGTTTGGATTTTGTGTGTTCTGATTAGAAGATGAAGTACTGGGCACGTTGGCAAATCATTTCTAAGGCGGCTTATGATATCAGGTGGTAGGTTTGCTGCCTTCGCTGTTTTCGTCCATTCTCTGTTCAGTTTGCGGTATTGTTTTTGAAACTAATCTTTTGTAGACATTTTATAAAGCGTAGCATCTTGAAGATGTCTTTTTGTTAACGCAATGTCTAGAAGATGAGGAATCACCACAAATTCGCCGCCTTTATCGCTTGTTGACAATCGTATTTCGGCAGCATCTATCATTCTGTGAATTTGTTTTATAGCCTCTTTCTGCGCTCTACTGATGTTTGAATGCATCTTATTCTTGCGAAACCTTGCTAATGTTCTAAAAGCATCGTCGGCAAAAAGACGAAAGTTCGCGTCAACGCTTGGATTCGCATCCTGCTGCTTGAAGAACGTTCGTGGGAATGGCATCGGTAGCCAAGTGTCACTTGATCGCTGATTAACGCCTCCACTCACAGAGTTTGCCTTTCTGCGGAGTTTGTCTTGAAGTTCCTGTAGAGCACAGGTGAACTTGCGCAGAACCAGTGTAGAGATGGACTGTAATGGTGAAAAACTCGGGCCCAACTCTAACAAAGAAGGCGCATTACCAGGAAGCTCAAATCCTCCTAACACTGTTACTCGCGATGATGTAAAGACTTGAAGACATTCGCTTTCAGTACCACACTCATTTCTATTCGAAATTTTCATTGTATCGGGCTGTTTTGCAGCGCTACGTTGCGACCTACTCAAAAGGCTGTCGAATTTCTTTTGCAAGGTTGCCTTGATGCTAGATCGAATAGAATTACAGATTGATATCGACCCACCCACTATTCTCTGCCAGAGGCTATTTTCTAAGTACAAGGCACAACATCGTTCTTTCGCTATGCAATTTTTAGTCCAAGCGTACATTTGATTCTTTCGAGTGCGCAAGGCATTTCGTAATAGACGAAATTGTATTGATTGCATTTGACTGCTAATTCTCTGGTAAGCCGCAGAGTTCATGTAATCTTTTCCGCAATATGAAATTCGGTACGATGCGGCAACGTAGGCAGCGTTCGAGGAAGTGGATTGACTGTCGAGTTGATACTATCTTTTGTCTCAACGACAGTGCTTTTTTGACAAGTCGACGATATCCGGCTGGTACATTACGAAGTAATTAAAAATGCGACTTTCTTTGAATCTCGGCATGAAGAATATTGTGTTGATTTGATTGTTGAGCCACGTCCGAGATTGGTAACAATATTTATTAGGCTGACGTTTCGGCTATGTCGCCTTCTTCAGAGCCTGAAATGGGTGACAACGATTACAACTTATATGTTGCAACATTCAATGAACTGCTGATAGTGAGACATGTACTAGGGTTGGCTCAAAAGTTCTGGGACATTTTCGAACTAGATCTGATATTATGCAAAACTTAACGCATATACATCAGACAGAGGTACCATTGATAGTGCAAAGCAAGCTCTACAAGATGGTATGCAAAAGTTCGCACCAGCTTCGACCCACCGAAAGTTTGCACTCAAAATCTGAGTCGTACTGAAATTCAAAAAATCGCGAAAAATTCATATCTTTGTTCAAACAACTTCTACGAATCTCCAACTTGCTCATGCAGATTACACACTACATCAGAAACCCATATGTATATCACTGCTGTATTTTTTCCTCATCTAGAGATCGAGAAAACGTAAATTTTCATGTTTATACAAAAACGAAGCTGTGCTGTTTCCACCCACATAATTGAATAGTACAAGCCCTTAGAAGTGTAACCATAAATTTTCAGCTTTTCGTAAGCCTTAGTTGTGGAAAAATATTGATTTTAGCATGGAACGCCAGAGTGAGAAGACCTCAATTCGGTGATTTTCGGGAACTAGGGCCTGTAGAAGGTTGAATTTACAGTTATACTTCTAAGGGCTTGTACTATTCAATTACGTGGGTGGAAGCAGCACAGCTTCGTTTTCAAATAAGCATAAAAATTTTCGTTATCTCATTTTGTAGATGAGGAAAAAATACAGCAGTGATATATTAGGTTGTGTAATAAATTGCGTCCCATTTTTTCTTTCGATTTTTTCTCAATATTTTGCGCGATGTTCTGTAAATTGTTTATATGCATTGGAAAGCTTTAAGCCTTCTCTACTAAAACTTTCATTTCGGTTTTCTACATTAGATGACTTTAAGAAGTTTTACAGCGTCAAATTTGGAAAATCAAACAGGGAAAAAGTCCATTTTCGACAACTTCGTTACGTCGCCTTCTCAATTAGTAGAATGCCTACGAATAAGCTCGAAGAATTTGCTACACGTAAGCAAAGAATGCACTAGCTTCTATTGCGCTTTAGGAGTGCTGAAACTTTTCAAAAATCATTTCTGTAGAGTTTAGAAAATTCTTCTTTTTAACGCCTATTCAACGTTGGTGTTGGGCATCATCTGAGGGCATCCTGAGGGAAGACGGCAGGCGGATCATCCAGAAAAGACAGAATTATCGAATTCGTAGGGTTAAGTACTCAAAATTCGAATTTTGGGAGCCACACAGCTTGGGTAGGGAGACGGCGAACATCGCCGTGACATGTCTTGCCTTGCCGACTTCTAAAAAAATGTTATCAAGTAGCCGGTGGGAGGAAGGGAGCATGCGCAAACAGTGATAGAATAAGTGTAAAAGTCTAATAGATTGTTTTGCTTGTTGTCAAGCTTGTTCAATAAGTTTTACCAATAAAAATTGAGAAAAATTTGGAGGAAAAAAGATGTCGGCTCTTTGGGTTTTTTGTTTCAATGAAAGATATCTTTTTTAGTTCCCTGCCATGTTGGGGAATGATGCATATGAGCCTGCAGAGCAGACTTAGAGCTTTCAAAAGCTTGTACACTTTATCTCAAAGATAGTCAATGTTGTCAAGGAAAAACTAAAACAAAAAATGGGACAGAACTTATTACACGACCTAATACATATGGGTTTCTGATGTGGTCTGTAATCTGCATGAGCAAGTTGGAGATTCGTAGGAGTTGTCTAAAGATATAAATTTTTCGCGATTTTTTGAATTTCAGTACGACTCGGATTTTGGGTGCAAACTTACGGTGGGTCAAAGCTGGTGCGATTTTTCGCATACCATCTTGTAGAGCTTGCTTTGCTCTATCGATTGGTACCTCTGTCTGATGTATATGCGTTAAGTTTTGAGAAATATCAGATCTAAAACGAAAATGTCCCAGAACTTTCGAGAGAGCAATATCTCATACAAGTTTTGAGAAATGATGAAGAAATCCAAGTTTTTTGCGTATAACTTCGCTCTAATCATAACCTGGATGACTGCAAATGCACTTTTTAATCTATGAACACCCACAAGCGCATATGTATTTAGTGTAATTTTCGAGATTTTGTGCAAAACAGCCTTGGTTGATATGTGGTCTGAATCATCAGGAAAATGGAAAAAAATGAAAAACAATTATAGAGTCAAATGATTAGAAGTATGTCTATGTCCAACATTTTCTCAAAAAAGGGTTTTCTGCTAGAAAAAAAGGGGACTCAGAAAGGTGATTATTTCAAAAAAAGTTTCTCTTCTGCAATTTTGATATCAATCAATTCGATTTTTGACAAAAATTTCGCTAAGATCAAAGACCTCCTTTTTTTGAACGACAGCGCATAGGTAGTTTGGTAATGTCCATACAGTCAAGACAGGTTTTGACACAAATTTTTCTTTCAAATATCATGGTGGTGATTTATGTTGGCGACGAACATTAATGATTTTGAGCAAAGATGACGTAAAATCCAATCTGAGATCGAGTTCCTTTGCAAATTTTCTTGCGAGGATATTATTATAATCCGAAAACATTTATTATGTTCATGCATAATTGTCCTCAACAATGTAAATTGATACCATATCTAGCGCATAACACTCGCTGCTTTTCGCTCCCAAAACATCCGAGCATTCAACGTTCCTTAGATGAGCACGATGAAAGATCGTAAGACAAGCTGGGTGTACCAGCACTACCTATATCTGGGATTTTCGGTGGGGATCGGCGATATGTTTGAGCGATATTTTCATATATATCCAGTAAAAATGCTTTGATTTACGAGGGAAATTATATGAATAACCTTTGTACTCTGAAAATCTTCCCCACAGACGCTTCATAAGCAATTAAAGTACCGCTCAATCGCGACGAAAACTTATAGCTTACTAGCTGGCGTACACGGCCTGCTCGGACCGTGATCCTGAACACCTGATGCCGCGAAGGTACAAAATCGTCTCAAAAGCGTCAACTTACCCTTTCTAAGTTTCCAATCTTCTACTCTTCTTACCCTTCGGCAAGCTCTTCCTTTCTTCGTTCTTGCACCCACTCCAGACCTGCGCCCACCGTTGCTCTGGCTCCTGCGTTGACTTGCCTTTTATCCTGGCTGCATACTTTTACGACACCGCATCCTTTTCACTGCGGAATGAGAATGAGCTTCACCACCCATTTTTACACGGCAACTGGAGCAAGCTTGGCCAGAACATAATAAGCCTCCATTTCCATAGATTTGAGTAAATAGATCAATAAATCGATAGAAAAACCCAGCAAATTTCAATGAAAGTTAGCCTAAAACCGTCTCCGAAGTCGAAAACTTCTGCGAGCAAATAATCAGCCCAATCGATTGAGCGACGCGATTTCTATAACGCACATAAAGTCGCCTGCACGAAATCGCCCGGAATGTTGAAGGCTGAACGCACGCGAGCGTGCCTGCAGCGCGGCCGAGTACGGGCGCTATGATGACTCATGCACGCGAGTGCCAACGTTAGCCAGCAATAAACACGCGCGCGGGTGCTCCTTCTGGGCGATTCTGTGCAGTCAACTTACCTTCCAAATAGATAGCTTTTGATATTTATATATAGATATCAATCCTAAATGTGGTTAACCTACGATCAAAGTGACGCGAAGCGGCACTTTGGTCTTATGAATGATGATAAGCAGCTTCTACAAGTACAAGTTGTCGAATCCATCTATGTTTTAAAATGTGTCAGTGGAAGCAATAATTCACGCACTGTGCATTGTTCATGAATTTTTTCGATAGCATTGTTGATGGAACTCATGAAATCGAGCCGGTCCAAAACTGGAACGAATTAGCTTAATAATAATGTCAAGCGCAGATTTTTGCTAATGCAAATAAGGTCAGAAGCTAAACTGCGATGATAGCTTGCAAACAATGTAAGGACGTTTAACTTTGAGAATTACGCTAATCTAACAATCTAACAATCTAACATCACGCTTCCCTACCGCTTCCCTAAATTCAATCTTGATTTGCTGTCGCTAGTATTTCATTGTATTGCAAGGACGTCGCATTTTAGTCAAATCGCCTTAGCTTGAACGAAATGTGAGGGCATTATGTTTGATACAGTCAATCCATGATCGGATCTGGAAACCGTTGAGGCAAGATTATTGCTGAGTTGGCAGCAGCACTGTGCAGTGAAATACAATTCAAAATCACTGCAATCCTCAAAGTTATTTCAATGAAAAAGCGCATGCTTCAACATTTTCATTCAAAATCTTGTCTTTATTCCTTTCCTATTCATTTGAAGAATATAAAAGTAGCTGAGATTCAGCAAGCCCATCCTCAGACAAACATACAGACAGACATCCAGCTTCATTTAAGAAATCTTGTGAGGACCGATGCATTCCGCCGATTCTGAGCCTTCTGCCGAAAGCTGTACGACTATAATGCAATAATCTACCAAACGAAAGCCTCAGTCGACGAAATATAGGTCAAAATTTTACGTGCATTTGTTAGGTTGTCCCATAAGTCTTTTCATATTTATTGCTTCACTGTTATCAGCCTTCTTTCGTAATGCTCCTGCGGTAGTCGGAGAATTGAAGCGAAGCAATCTTTACAAGATGGCTTTCAAAGATTCACACTAGGTGTGATCCACATAGAGTTTCAATCCGAAATCTAAAAACATCCAAGTCCCCAAAAAGTTAAAGTCCTTAAAAAAACAAATCTGCGTTCAGAAAAATTCTACGATTTTTACTGTGTTTCTATATAATGTCCACATCAAACATTCAAACATACAATTGCTGTATTTTTTTATTGCTAGCAATCGAGAAAATAAAATTCATGTTTTCGTAAAAGCTATGCTGAGTTGTTTCTACATAGATAGATCTGAAGTTTGAACCTTTGTGAGTACTGTCATACTATGCGTTTTACTTCTCGATAAATAATAAATTTGATTTACAAAACCCAGAAAAAGCTCCATATTGAGCTTTCGATTTTGGCCCATTATTTTTGATTTTTAGCTATGGGAATATCAGCAAATGTAAAAATGCCTGATTTAGGCATTACATACCTGAACATGTTGGAGTTCCGTAGAGTTTTGCTGCCCTAAAATCCGATTTTTCGGGCATTGGAAGATTTGAATATTAGTTTCAAACTTCATTATCAAACCTTTTACGCGTAGGCCATCTTGTAGAACTTGAGTTGCCCTATTAAATAGTCTCTTGAGCTCTACTCTGAAAAATTGATGTTAACCGAATTGTGCCGATATGAAAAGACTTGTGGGACAACCTAATACTTTGACTACCATTTGGTCTAAGGCTATTTGGCTGGAAACGGCACTTATTTCTAAGAACTCCTCTTTGGAAGTTTTCCAACACACGCATGGGAATAACGATAGAACATCCTGCATCGTTTTCTGCTGCAGCTCTGAGTCGAAGCCGTCCATAATACGAGAGCGTTTGGTGGAATGCAAAAGTTGTTTATACAAGAGAGTTACCACAGATTAAACGTTTCACACATTATTTTGGGACTCCTTTTAGTTTCGGTCATTCTTCTATATATGCAAAGCTTTTGGAGATATGAGATTTATCAGCATTGTATTAGGTTGATGCATAACTCCTGAACCAAAATAGGTAAAGAGCGCAATAATCCGGAATAATCCTATATTTCAAATAAGATTCTACATATCATTAGATAGAGCAAACCTAGCTTTACAAGATAGTTCTTAAAGTTTTGCAGTAGCTTCAAAAACGAAAAAGATTCAAACGCCTCAAAAAACTAAGAAAAGTTGAAAGTCCGCTCAAAAAAATCCTTCAAAATTTCTAACTGGCTCATGCATTGTCATTTCGTATAAGACATCTCTCTATGCAGCTGCTGTATTTTTCTCTCAGCTAGAAAATGAAAAAAACGAAGTTTTTTTATGTTTTTGCCAAACTAGTGCTGAGATGTTTTAGCACTAACAGTTGTATAGTACATACCATTAACAGTAAAACTTTACATTTTCAGCCTTCTAAAAAAACTAGTTTACGAGAAATGTCGAATCTAGCTCTCCTTATCCGAATTTTTCTTGCCTAGTTGCTAAAAATTCGATTTTTCTCGTAAACCAGCTGCTACAAAAAGTGAAAATTCACAATTACGCTTGTAAGGTCCTATATTACACAACTGTAAATGCTAGAACATCTCAGCACTGATTTGGCAAAAACATGAAAAACTTCGTTTTCTCAATTCCTAGCTGAGAGAAAAAAACAGCAACTGCATAGAGAAGTGTCTTATACGTAATGATAATGCATGAGCATGTTAGAAATCTTGAAGTATTTTCTGAACGGACTTCCAATCTTTTCTTGGTTTTTTCGGGCGCTTGGATCTTTTCGTTTTCGGCTTCAATCTTCGCGTGTATCAAAACTGCTACAAATCTCTGAGCACCATCTTGTAGAGCTTTGCTTGCTCTATCTAATGGTTCATCGAATACTATCTGGGATATAGGATTATTCCGAATTATTGCGGTCTGTACCTATTTCGTGCAGCAATTATGTATCAACCTAATAGGTGCTTTTTAGATGACCCTCACAAAAAACATGTGACGCGAATAAAATTTCCCGAAGTTGACGGTGTTCAAAAGTCCCCGTATTTTTCCTGAGCATGTCGCTCATCACAATATTTTCTTCTCAAACTGAGGCACTCACTTTATTTGAAAAGAACAGACACTTTTTAAATTAGTGTAGGAACAATCCACAAGACAGAGTAAGCGCTTGAATGACTAACCAGGAAGTATTTCATTTCATAGAAGAATAAAGATGACATTCATGCATTCTTTCAATAAATTGCTCGTCTGAAAACTTTCGTCTTGCAATAACTAGTTCTGATTTCGCTCTCCGGCATGCTTAGCTTTCTGAAACCCCCTCTTTTTCAGTAATAAACCACAAAACCGCTTATAATAACAAGGAAGGTCAACTGACAATAATCTTTCCATATGAAACTAATACTACTACCTTGAAGAGAATTGAACGCTGCTGAATCCAAATCTGTCCTTGTCTTCTGCCGAGCTAGCCTCTAGAAGCCCAAGTTATGAGCTTATTTGGATTGAAAATTCAAAGCTTAATTAGACTAAAACCAGTCAGCTTTGCTCAGATGATCTAATATCAATAATCAGAGCACTTCATGCAAAGACCCTTTTGTTTAACACTCATACTCAACACTGCTCTACTTGAGAGCTGAGAGGACCGCGAAATTTGATTTAACCAAACTATGCGTTCATTTTTCGCACCAAAAACATGCATGACTCGGCAGCAGAGGAGCTTGGCACACAATGAAATCAGAATTGGTATCAATGCTAAATGCTCCTAAAAGTGGTGCAGCACTGCTCGGAGATCCTACTTCGAAAAGGACATTCCTTGTAAGGTGTGAAAATGTTGAATGATGAATTGAAAATGCGATCCTTGTCACAGTTTTCCTCATTATCTTTTCTAGCAATCGTGTAACAGAAAATTCGAAGAGTAGGCCATGATATAAAATAAAATATGATAATCATCAAGGTGCCAACATACCTGCCCGCAGCCGCCGCTAGCCGCTTTCATCAAGAAAGCGCGGAATCACAAATTTTCGTTGTCACGATTACCTGAATGCCGTGGAAGTTGACAATAGCTAAAAATGGCCAGCTTCTCCATTTCTATCTGCCTTGTTTAGCACTAATTGCCAAGTTCAAGTACCCTGCCAGTCGTATTGATTGAAGTTCTTCGCGGTATGCAAAAATGTAATGTGAGCAGGCACATGCTATACTTATTAAAAGCGGCAATTCCTTATCATTGTCGTCGATGGAAAGCAGAGTCAAACTTTGATGTGAAGCTCATGCCACAAAATAGCGAATTGAAGAACATCTTGTTGCAAAATATAATGCGGTATAAGCTGAGGCGTGTAGAATTGAAGTTAAGGTCTATAAAAATCATGTACAAGAGAAAAAGATGCACTGCAAAAATATATCAAGGTCCAAATTGTGTTGTTTTATTTCTGGAAATTTGTAACTTTCTGCTATCTATACGAACTCTCTCTTTTAGAGTTTATTGAACAGCAGGTTTTCTTTTTTGTAGGCTTGTCTCAACGAACTCCTTTGCACTCATTGCTGAGATAAAATGAAAGAAGAGGACCATTGGCTTCGACCATTTTGATAATAAAAGAAAAAAAGGTTCTTTGGAATACTCCGTTTCGTTCCTTTCCTTAGACGGAGTAAAGGAGCTCAGAACTCTCCCCGGAACTCCTCAGTAAGGAAGGAGAGTTCATGAGTCCTGTGTATATTTTGAAACAGTTTTAAGACAAAATTTTTTTTAATAAAAATTGTTGTAAAAATTTGACAACTTACGTTTTTTATATATACTCCGTCTTATATTATAATATATATTATATGACAATAGTAATATATGATATATCATTTGTGTTGATTATATACTATATAGTAGAGTAGTGACCATATTGGTAGATGAAAGAATAAAATGAAACATGCTAGTGTTTTTGTAGTTGAATTTATTTATTATGACATAACTCATTTTGATGCACTACTTTGCTGAATTGGTTGTTTATAGTAGATTTATATTTAAATAACTATATTGATTTAAAATATGTAATATTGATTAGGATTGAATGATTTTGTATAGTTGTAGATTGGTGTATGACATATATTAATTAACTATAATTTGTGTAGATTATGATGTAGAATGTGTAATAATTTTTTAATTTTATCATAATTGTAAAATTTGTATTTATATAGTATAAAATTATTTTTATGTAAGCGTTTGAAAATATTTGAGTAAATCATATTTTCATTGTATCCATTGCAAATAAGTAAATTTCGTAACTGTATTATTTTTTTGATAAAATCGTCAAGATAAGTGCAAGTACGGGCAATTCTTAAAGTTTCTGTGTAAATAATTGCGTTTTTAATGTGTTTGGATACACCAGAATTAATGCGTATGAATCTTTTTACTTGAAAAGGGAAACTATCAGTTTTGTTATACATTTTGGTTATGATTTTGTCATTAATGATTGTAATATGTAAGTCTAAATAATTACATTGCAAATTATCTATATGAGTAGTTTCCAAACTTAGTTTGTTATCATATATGTTTTTGATCATATTGTGAACTGTATGTTCTGTGCTATTGTGTATGATTAATAGATCATCCATATAACGAAATGCAGAAAGTTGTTTATTGTTATTTACTTTATTAATTATATACTTGTATTCATACCAAGATAGTGTCAAGTCTGCTAATAATGGACTAAAATTACCGCCCTGTGGCACACCTATTTTTTGTTTAAAAATGTATGTGCTAAATCTGCAAAAACTGTTATCAAGAATATAATCAATATAATACAATAAATCTGAAATGGTGTAGTTTCTGTAGTTAGATTTTGTGTTTATATTATCGGTGTAGTATATTTTGTTGAATCCATTATAAGTTAGATATTTTTTGTTTGCATTTTTAAAGCATAATTTGAGAAGTTCTTTGAGGTTGTTTTTTATTATGTTATGTGGTAGGCTAGTAAACATATTTGTAAAATCAGCTGAGTATAATTGCAAGTTATTCATGTTGATACTGGATAGTTTATCACTTATGTTAGTGTTGTCTATTGACCAATAATTATATGAATTTTGTTTTTTATATTTAATCGCTTGTACATAGTTTTTAAAATGTATTTTTATGTGTTGAAATACATATTGTAATTCTAAAGCAAGGGGTTTAATGCTACTGTGTGTAGCTCCAGTGATGAATCTGAATTTGGTAGGGTTTTTATGGAGTTTTGGTACACAGTATAGTAATGGTATTTTGTTAATATTTTGTAGTGGTAATTTGTCATTTTTGCAAAAGTTAATGTGTCTTTTTATTATGTCATTAGCATTTTCTTCTTCATATAAATTATATGTTTCATTTTCATTCAGAACTTCATTTTTCTTATCAGACGTAATTCCTAATTCTTTCATTATTGTTTGTATGTAGAATTTTTTACAAATAATACCAAAGTTATTACTTGCTTTATCAAGTGGACAAATTACAAATTGATTTTTAAGGTTTTTTATGTATTTACATTCAAAATTGTAATTTTGTTCGTTTGGGTCTTGTTTACTTTCTAGTCTGGTTTTATAAAGAAGTGGTTTATAAAACCAGACTAGAAACTAACTCAACCTAACTCAAAATGGTCAAATTTTTGGTGACCATTTTGAGTTAGGTCACCAAAAATTTGGAACCTTACAGAAAAATCTGAAATCGTCAGTACACAATATTGACCTACTCTTCACATCCGAGAAGAATTTGTACTGTTTGGACGCTTTCGTAAAAAGTTATGACTTTCGAGCTTACAACAAAAAGCCAAATTTGATTAATTTGCCAATTTTTTCGAAAATCATGATTTTTCACAGAGACATCCAAACATCACAATCTTTCCTCATTTGCAAAGAGTAGGTCATGAAACCTATGTGCCGACGTTTGGTTTTACCAATCTTCCAAATTATTGACGACTAATTCAAGATGATCGAAGCCTGAATGGTCTTCTTTTCCACCTTTTCACCTCTGCGGTGAATGTATTGCTCGAGATACATATACTAGGCTGATTCAAAAGTTCTGTTGATTTGCGATTTTTTCATTTGAAATCTTATAACTTTTTTCAAAGTCAATAATATTGAACAAATTAAATTTTGTTGAATTAAGCTAATTTATAACTATCACATCCACTGTATACCATGTAAGGAAGGCAAGCGAGAGAGAAGAGAAAATGATTTAAATTCTGCAGGGTTTTCTCTAAAAGAGACTTCAACATATGCAATATTGAAGGCATCACCCATCGCTATATGTAGATTGTTGCCGCTTGTTGAATAACTGGGTTTGTCTTCCATCTTTGAAAAAAAAAATGGAAAAGTAAGACGTTCTTTACGCTGGAGGAAAAATGTGCTTATGTTAGCCCATTACACCCTCAACCATTATAAATTATCATGTACTTAGTTTTGTGAGCACTGCGGAAGTTCCCCTTCATGGAAAATTCTTGGGCATGACTGTATTTTGGCAATTTTGCTTCGGGGCTCAAAATTTCATCATAGGAAAGTTGATAAAATTGATTTGCCAAGCATCAGTAAGCACTAGAAGGAGCAAGAAAAGTACTTCTAGATGATGGTTATGACAGTGCCATAAGTGCAAAACCTCAAGAAAATAGCTGCGCTAAAACAAGGCAATTGAAAATCAGACAGAACTTTTGAATCAGTCTACTACAAAGAGGAAGACTTCTTCTATCTGATAAAATCAGAAAGATTGTGACGATAACAATAAGCTACGAATTTTCAAAGTGAAACGGTTTTGGACAACCTAGTATATCAGAAATGCATCTTTTTCTCGTGTACATAATTTTTGTGGACCTTAACCTTTATCCTACACGCATCAGCTTGTATCTCATTATATTTTGCAACAATATGTTCTTTGATTCGCTACCGCTAATTTTGTAGTTTGAGCTTCATATCCAACTTTGACTCTGCTTTCCAACGACGACAATGATAAGGAATTGCCGCTTTCACCATCCATCTGAACATTCTCAGCTCTTCATCCACTTTATGCTTGTAATCAAACGACAATATATGTCATTGCAATATATTATAATTACCCTAATTTCACGCGTACAAGGCGCACCTTTTTCGATTTTTCGACTAAGCCCCTCAGCCGCTTTAAATTATCTCGGAAAGGGTCCTTATGTCATACGATTCTCTTAAGCAATATAGCAAGGCACAGGGTCCTTTGGTTGCGAAGTTCTTTGGCGTATTTGGGCTGGTCGATTCAAAAAAAATCCCTCGCGCCTTGTACGCGTGAAATTACGGTATGATATATTGTAATAATTATAATTATATTATTATAATTAATTGTTATACTCAATTAATTATAATTATTATGGTAATCATATTATAATTATAATATCAATTACAATATACTGCCGTATGCATTGCTTTCCATCTAACGTCCCATATTCTACTCGCCATAGCCCTAGAATCAAAGCTATCTTGCTAAGCAGATGTGAGTTTCGTAATCAACAGTTCAGATAACCTCTATGAGCGAGTTTTTAAAGAGCTTCGGGTTGTTTGATTTTTTCTCGTTCCACGCTCTGGAGCTCGCCGATGGATTTTGGTCAAAATATTGATGACCTTGTGTAGGTAACTTTCCTTATAGAGGTTTTTGTACACGCTCTTTACGAAAATTCTGGTCTTAAAGGATTACAAGGTTTTTTTGCGGAGATGTGAGGTGAGGGAACTGTAACTGAATTACGAAAGTGCATAATTTTGCCCGCACTTCTCGCGTATCTGTCAGAAAACTTGCTTGCTTGCTTTTCTAATTCGAAGTTGCTAGAAACAGTGTTATCGAATTATTCATGACCCAGGCTCCATTTTATAAAAATCGCAGAGTTACGAGCCTACGAAAACACGTCCTCTAAATTTTGCGCAAAATGGAAAGATCGCATATTTGGTCCAAATTCCACCGTGAGTCTTGTATGGCACTCGCATTGCAGATAATATGTTCGCTTTGCCCAATGACTCCCACTGTATTGAATATCGTGCTTGCGTGTGCTTCAGCTGCTCAATTGAATATCAAAGCTATTTCGTGGCTAGAGCTCAAACTACCAAATCTGATACAACAAGATCCATTAAGGATGTGAAAAGGTTTTATCTTGTTGTACAAGTACTCACGGTGGAATATCGACGAAGTATGCGTTCTTTACATCATGGGCAAAATTCATGAGGACGTGTTTACGTAGGATCGTAACTCGGCGATTGTAACGGATTGGAGCCTGAGTGATGCACCATTCGATAGCAGTTCCTAGTAACTTTGACTTAGAGAAGCACGCAGGCAAGTTTTCTGGCAGACACGCGAGAATTGCGGGCAAAATTACCACTTTCATGATTCAGTTACAGTTCCCTCACCTCATATCTCTGCAGAAAAAACCTTGTAATCCTCAAAGACCATAATTTTCGCAAACAGCGTGTCCGAAATCCTCTATAAGCGAAGTTTTCGTACAGTCCAAAATCATCAGCATTTTGACCAAAATCCATCGGCGAGCTTCAGAGCGTGGATCGAGAAAAAATCGAACAACCCGAAGTTCTTTGAAAACTCGCTCATAGAGGTTATCTGAACTGCTGATTACGAAACTCACATCTGCTTAGCAAGATAGCTTCGTATTCTAGGGCTATGGCTATTAGAATACGGGACGACAAGATTTTTCCACAAATCGCCAGCCCCTCTATCTCCTTTGGAAAGAAGTCTGCGGCTGCTTTTTAGCGCTCCATAATCTACAAAGAAAGTGCTATCAAACGGTCTTTGCTGGAGTCTATTAGGGGCACTGCGCGCTGCTTCACACATTTGCGAAAAGACGTGCGCAGAAAGGTTCAAGAATACTAAAATCGGAGCATCAAGGACGTGCTGTATATCGAAAGATTGATGAGCTGAGCACGCCGCTTCTTCCGGATTAAAAATTTACTGATTCCGAAGGAAGTTATGGCACGTAGAATAAAACTCGTAACATTTTCAGAATTCACAAACTCTTTCTCTCTGTTTTGGAAAAAAGTCTGAGGCAATTCTTTAGCGCACGATAATCTACAAAAACAGTACTATCGAATAATATTCAGTGGAATCTTCCATGTGGGATAGGCGCTGCTTCACATCTTTGCAAAAAGGCCCCCGCAGAAGAATTTGGAAAAACTGGAAACGGAATATCGAAGACATCGTACCCCTCTTCCAATATATCAGAAGATGTTCGGTGCCGAGCTGAATCGAATTGTGGCTTTGGATTTAGAATTTGTCCACTCTGAATCGAGATATGCGACGCGATGGCGATGTCCGCACATTAGACGACCGTCACATAACTCATGCGACCGTCGCATGACTTATGCGACGGTCGCCTAAGTCTAAATCCATTCGCGTCTTTTTTTTTTCAAAAAAATGTGAGCGGTATGTATAATGGTGAGAAGCGATTGGCGACTTACTAACTGATTACAACCATAACAAAGATTAACAGCTTCACAAAAGGTGTTTAAGGGATTATGAGAGCTCCTTACATGAAATTACATTTATTGGGACACTCTGGTTATCTTTCCCGAAATGCTATCATTTTTGATACTTCATTATATTAGGTTGTCCCGAACGTTCTGTCATATTTGAAAACTTGTAACTTTTTGCAATCTCGATGGATTTGCTTCTTTTTTATTTCATTGGAAGGGAGAGGTCTTCCTTTTTGTAGCAGTGCTTCGGTGAGTTTCCACTATACTTCATTGCAGAGATAAAATGGAAAAAGAAGACTACTTAAGCATGAGCATTTTAAGATAGGTCGCCAAAAATCTGAAACGCTGCAGAAAAATCTGAAATTGCTAGTACATAAGTCCTACGAACTGTTCTCTGAACATGAGAAAAAACCTATGCTGTTTATATGAAAAGTTAAAATTTTCGAGTTTACAATAGAAAACGCTAAAATTGGTCAGTGTCACTTTTCTCAAAAATTACAACTTTTCATTGAAACGTCCAAACAGCAATTTTTTTATGCAAAGAGTAGGTCATAAAACTTACATACTGACAATCCCGATTTTTCTGCAGCGTTTTAGACTTGGCGACCTAACTTAAAATGCAAAGCCCAAGTGGTCTTCTTCTTATTTTTTTTATCTCTACAATGAAACTATAGCTGAGCTCATTGAGATAGCTCTACAAAGGCAGATCCGTTGAGGCAGCAAAAAGTTACAAATTTTCAAAAATGAAACGATAGAACTTTCGGGACAACATAATGATGGTGTATGTGAAAGAAAACAACTTCTGTTAGATGACAGCGCAAAAAAAATTTCTGAAGATCTCAGATCAAAAGCATCAAAGATCATTGATTAAGAAATAATGCAACACAGTAGTAGTGATTAAAAATGAATGAAAGTAAGCAGCCTCTACAAGTACAAGTTGTCAAATCCACTCATCCCATCTATGTTTCAGAATGTGCCAACGAAAACAATAATTCACGCACTATTGCATTGCTCATGGAAAATTTCGATAGTATTGTTGATGGAACCATGAAATCAGCTGGTCTAAAATTGGATTTAATTAGCTTAATGATAATTGTCAAGTGCAGTTTTTGCTTTTACAAATAAGGTCAGAAGCTAATTGCGGTGTTAGCTTGCAAATAATGTAAGAGCGTTCAGCTTGGATAATTACGCCACTTAAACAATGTGCTTCACTAAATTTATTCTTTTCTGCTGTTGATAATACATTGCGTTGCAAGGGCAGCAGATTTTCGTCAAATTGTCTTGGGTTGAACGAAATGTGAGGGCATTATGTTTGATACAGACAATCCATGAACGACTAAACGGTAGAACCATAGAGGCAATGTTGTTGCTGAGTATTGTGTAGCGACATTTTGCAGTGAGATACAATGCAAAATTATTGCAAGCTCCACAAATCTATCTCAGTGGAAGAGCACTCATCGCTTCAATACATTCATTCCTAATCTTGTCTTTACTCCTTTTCTATTCATTTGGAGAATATATAAAGCAGCTGAAATTCAGCAAACCCATCCTCAAATGGTGTCGCTGGCTAGTGTAAGTTGGTTATAGATACCATAGTGTTGAATTCAACTAGCCTTTCGTCCAGGTAATCTTCCTTCTTGGAGCAATCTTTGTCCATGAAGTATGCGGAGGTCCAACAACAGAGCAGCTTTTTCGTCGGAAGTGGTACGATCCTGACAGCAATCTTACGGATCCCACGCTGAGGTTCAAACCTGGATCTGAATCTGGACGCAAACATCATGGATTAAGAAAACGTTCACTTTGGAGTAAATTGTGGGAACTTTTGAGTTCACTTGTTGGTGAACCTCTTACCGATCAAGAACGTTCCGAAAAACGTAAGGAGTTGGAAAGAAGGCTGCACAACATCAGCGAGTACGGTGAAGGATATTTTGATTTTGGTGATGGCTTTTATGCGGGCCATCACCCCCACGATAACTTTTATTACGAATATGAGCTGAGATAAAATCAAAACTTTTTTGAATAAAAATTGTGATGTTCACTTGTATTTACTTCTGCAAATAGAAAATGTTTCAAAACTTCTTCAAGCTGTGCTACATAAGACAAATGCGTTTCATTGTCCAAGCAGTGCTTTAATGGTTAAAGGCAACGTTTTTACAAATAAAGTGTCCTCTAATAATCTGAAGCAAACACATGGAGAAGGAAAGGTCGGAAGCACATGAAAGGAAGGTAAAAAAGGCATTGAATTAGATCTTCTGAAATTAAATCATGTTAGTTGGGTTCGCTTCGGTTTTTTGAAAATAGAGTTGAGATTGTGACCAAGATGTTGGAAAATTAGTAGGTTGATATAGAAAAAGAACGAGGTTAAGTATATACGATCTAACCAAGAATGAATGCGTAAATTCTTAGCAATTTTTGCAGTCCATCACTCAAAGTTTGAAAATGCAACAGAAGCATCATGTCTAGCGTCTATAAATCTTGCGATTAGGCACTGTGATTCTCGCCAAATGCAGGGTTATTTGAACAGCATTACATGATCCTTTTGTCGGAAACTTCGTCAGCTTTTAGTGTGGCGATGGCCTTATTGTTACAGCTCCTCTACCTAAGAAACATCTTCCTCCATAAGGTCGACAAGTAACTGCAACTGCTGGGCTCGCAAGAAGCAGTCAGACTCCACATTGATCCTCCAATTATATTCAGTTTCATATACGATGCGGAAAGATTGTATAACCTTTGGTTCAACTGGCTTGGCGGCTGGAAGGCGGGGCTTTGTGACCTAATTAAGATCGCTCGCACCCGTGACGCAGTCTGCGCCTCTCCTGCGCGCTTCTGATCATTACCTAGCCTTAGGTCACGAAGCCCCTCCTTTCAGCCGCCGAGCCAGTTGAATCAAAGAGTACATAGATTTATCATATCAAAAATTTAGCTGGCAAGATTTATTAGTCGGTGCGAATGTTCTTTCCTTTTTTTGCGCCGACCCCAAATCCCGTTTACTTACATCAATATTATTTTCCAAGCATCATATCATGCAAAACTTCCTCTTTTCGGCAGCTACGTTCTCGTTGCAATCTGCTAACGAGCGCTGAGATAACTTCCAAAGCTTACGAACCACCATTTGTACCACGTCTGATTTAAGCTAATTTTCGGAATGCTCATTCAAGACCAAATGTGCTTTGAAAGCCAAGTGATAAAGCAATCTTTCTGCAGATCAATGCGTTCTAGAACCATTGAGGTATAAATTTTGAAGTGTCCAAATTTCCTGATCGCTCTAATCTAACCTTGTCAAACATAAAATGTTACACAGTTCAGGTAGCATTCAGTGCAATTTCTTCCATTTTTATAACTGTCATCATTTCGTCGCGATACATACCATTTTTGCATACAAAATCGCAGTATTTCTCAATTACGGCTGAGCACTATTGTATCCTATATTTCACAATCTACATTTTTTGAAGCAGTAAACTCTAATTCAATGTTTGAAGTTATAAAAATAGCAATCAAGTTTTAAAATCTCGATATTCTGAAAATTTTGCGATGTCTGGTGCAATTATATGTTGTGCTTTTTTTGAGAATTTACTGCATTTGGAAAATTGTTCACTAAGTTTCTAGAAGGCATGCTAGAGAAACATATTAAGCTGCAAAAGTTGCGCTATCGGGGCGTTGTCAGAACACTGTCAGAGCCTAAATAAGCCCAAACAATTTGCGAATAATGGACATTTTGAAAATGAAGGGTCGCAATCTTCGGCAATTATCTCCGTAATCATCGTGAGCTGCGTCGGAAACATAACGAATGGAAAGAGGACGAAATTCTAAACTAAAATTTATTCTAAATGTTTGCTTATCTTCACTGTACGAGATTCGAAGGCGTTTAGAAAAAGGGAGAGCTTTTACACAAACCTAATAGGTATGTAATTTTACGTACAGGGTGGTCCACATGAAGTCCACACTCTACACGCAGACGATATTCGTAGCCTTGCAAAGACTGAATAAAATTGCGATTCTGTCTTTAATGTTAGGCAAAAGAGAATTATATTCACAATCTTCCAACCGCTAACTGGTAACCGCTTTTGGCTTCTGTGGAAGTGATTTTCTTCAGAAAATTTTCTACAATGCGCGCATTGTTTTTGGCGGCGCTTCTTCCACGGCTCTCGCCGGATCTTTTCTATGTCGCATATCGAATGAAGCAGGACTCGAAAAGGTGTTGTTTGCTTGTTGTTTTCAGGTGTATTAGGATAAAAATCTATGAGAATGTAATATTAAAATCTAGAGGATGAATATTTGAACTTATTACATAGTTCAAATGTGGTCCACCTAAAATTTGAAAGTGTCGCAGAAAATCCGTTTTCGGTCCATTTCGTGCCATTTTTTGGTGATAGCAATCTTTTCCATATCTTTTTGTCTCATTGTGGCCATTCCTGGGTTCGATTCTTATTAGCTTGGCTAAAAAATAATTTTGTTTCGGCGTAAAATTCTTCACAAAAACTTTCCTAGCTGTTTTTATCCATGGTAAGGAAGAAAGGAAGTAGTTCAAAGTTGCTTCTATCACATATCAAATATTCAAGATTCTGAACCATCAGTTAGGTACATAGAGTCATGCCTCAACATGGATAATAATTCTAAACGCTCAATTCTGCAACTTTCAAAGGCAGTGGCTCGGCAAATCTCAACCTAGTCAAAATTGCGCTTAGGGGTTTTTCAATACGCCGATCCCGAAAATCCACTTTTGAACGCTTGAAAACGGCGAAATGAGCTAATGCCCTTCCCTTTGATATTGGACGAGTGGAGCAAGGCCGATGACGCTAAATCTTGGCAGGACCCAATGGTTATAGCGTTGCTGCGGGCAGCGTCCAATAATGTTGGATTTTGCCGATCCACTGCCTCTAAGGTTCATTTTCATGCCGTTATGGATGTAGAGAGCAATTTGGTAGGTTTAGACAAGTCTTTCTTGCTTACCGAATGTAATTGTAATCTGCAATATCAAAATTCAATTTTCTTATATTAGGTTGTCCCGAAAGTTTTGTCGGTATTTTCATCGTCCACTAAAACCTACAGAACACCAATCCATAGACGTTCTAGGTAATATTTGTTATAAATTCTTATGCTCTTTCTTACTGCTATATTTGCTTTCTGATCTACCCTGTCCTTGCAATGTTATCGCCATGGCTTTTTGAGCAGCTCAACAGTAATGCCAGATATTTCCTGAATTATAAAAATTTTCCTCCTGCTATTTTCGAAGATCGCCAATAATTGTTATGTAGAGCAAATCTTCGGCTACATTGAAATTACTTTAGATTACATGGGCCACCTTTATCAAGTTCTAAATAATTATTTATTTGGGAAAAACCGCGGCTTTTTGATTACGTCTACCACGTGAAATTACCGAAAATTCCGAAAAGCTGATTTTTCAAAGCAAATTAATCCTGATTATGTTGCATAAATAATGTTCATTAGCAATCAAGTTTCGATTCGCGGAATTTCCAAAAGAACTCATGTTTTTGCCGCAGTTGCGTGTTTTATGACTTTGCCAAAAATCGAGACCTCTGAAAAAATAATTTTTTAAACAGCAGGTTAGAAGAATTTGAAAATATAGGCGTGTAGTCTAGAAATTATTCTATTTGCGCCATATATAATCGTTTCTAAAACTTTGGATCAAAATTTTCAAAAATTAGCCGATCTTTGAGTAGATAAAAATGACGTATGAAGAATTGTGACAATTATCAAAAAAAGTGTACATAATTATGGCTAAAAAATGAAACCATAAGAAAGAGAAGGAAAAGTTGCATCGAATGCATGTTAAAAGTCATTCAGTTTTTATTGTGCGTGGTCTTATAGCGGTTTGAAAAAACGGACAAAACTTTCGAGACAACCTAATATTTGCGCACCTGAGAAATTTGGGTTTCAACGGACAAAACTTTCGGGACGACCTAATATTTGCGCACCTGAGAAATTTGGGTTTTCTCATTTAGTTTCTGCTCAAACAACTTCAAAGATTCAATTCTCCTTGAAGTGCTCTTTTCAAAGACATTAAGTACGGGGCAAAAAATCGTCTGTGGCATTATTTGTAAGAGCCGAAAACCAACCAAAATTATATTAGCCAACCTGATAGTTAGGTTTGATCTAGCTTCTATCTCAACTGCTGCCGTTTAGAAAACGCAAATCGCAGATTTTCTAGATTTTGAAAAATGTATCGGAAACGGATTTTGAAAGGCTATAGCCTTATAGGGTAAATTCTTAGGCCAAAAGAAAAATTCAGGACGCCATGTTTTTGAGCAGGACCAGGCAGCACTAGCCAGCGAGAAAAAAGGTTTTGCAGTGGTGTATAGTCGATTCAGGCATTGCAAAATGACGTTTCGCCTTGCAGCTCGCCTAGTCTTAGCCCCGCAGATTCTCGCACTGGTTTACCTGGGAGCCAAAAACATGCTCGAGCAAGAAAGCAAGACCTAATTTACTTCTTTGTTAAAAAAACTTATGAGAGTCTGTAAATATTTCTGCAGAAAGCATTGCACGCATTTCGAAAATTTTGGGAAGAGATTAGAGAATAAGTGCTTTTACCAGAACCACACAATTCCGAATACAATATTAGTTTTCAGAATTATTGATTACTTATCGATTTTATCGGTTTTTATCAATTTTTTTGCAGAGTTCACCCACGGGGCTGGGAGTTAGCACAGGGGGCAAGTGGAAATGGCGATTCCGAATACAATATTAGTTTTCAAAATTATTGATTTTTATCGATTTTTTTGGAGAGTTCACCTACGGGGCTGGGAGTTTGCACTGGGGGGTAATCGAGCATGATGTTTACGAATACAATATTAGTTTTTGATACTACCTAATACTTTTATCGATCTTATCGATTATTTGCAAAATTTGAGCTACAGGGCTGGGAGTTGGTACAGGCGTAAGTGGGCATGGCGATTTCGAAATCAACACAGGGAACGGGAATGAAGTGTAAAAGTGGACAGGAAAGGCTTTACAGGGATAGGGGTGGGAACTTTATTACAGTGCTTTGACAGGGCCGAGCGGAGCCGGGTAAGCAAGGTAGTGCTTCCTAAAAGCGATTTCGCAGACAGTCACAATTAGGAATTTGCCTAGTTTATGATGAGCTTAGAGTTGTTTCATACTGCATTCGCTGTAGCCAAAGGACTGCAGCCGGCAGCCAATCGACTGCTGCATGAAACACCTTAGAAGATGTCAGTTTTTTTTCAAGCCGTTTTGAGTGTAAGGAGGACGCGCGATGCTCAGTGAACTATATTTGCTCAACAAACTTTCCAAACAAATATGACTTCATCAAAACAGTTTAGAATTTTCAAATAGATTTTGTGATGAAACGCTTTGTGAAGACTCCGATGCTTGCATTACAAATCTATACATCAGAGGCAACATCTAACTATGCGAGTGGAAGTTGAATGGATGAAAAAAGTAAATAAAGAGCAAAAGGTTAGAATTTTTTTGCAAAATTAGTAAACTTTCTCTTTTTCGGATTCTTAGAGTGAAGTGCTGGCCCACGTGTTCCTGAGTGATATAACTTTAGTTGGATTTGACGAGCAACTAAACACAAAGAAATGCGTTACACGAACGTCAACACTGGCTTTTTTTTGAATGCAGAGCTTGCAAAGCGACTGTTTTTGAGTTAGGCTTTGGCCATACTTTGCCCGTGTTACCGGTGTTGAAAGTGTTGCCAGTGTTGAATGTGTTGAAAGTGTTGCCGGTGTTGAAAGTGTTGAAGGTGTTGCCGGTGTTGAAAGTGTTGAATGTGGGAATCATCAGTCTTGCAGTTTCATTCTTCCTCGAACGATCTCATCGGCTGGTGAGTACGTTTGGAATGGAAATGGGAAATGAGAAATGAGACTAAAATGAAATAGGAAATGCTTTCGTAAAAGCTCCTCGAACGAACTTTTTGGAAAGTGAGGGACTTTGAAAGAAGCAATCTCCAGCATTTGAGAACGCTGCGAGACCTCCCATAGGTCTTTTGCTCACTAATCGCAGAAGCGCCGATTCGGCACCTAACACGCATTCTCATCAGACCTTACGTCTCAGGTGTTGGAGACTGCCTATTCAGAACAAGTCCCTCATTTTCCAAAAAGTTCGTTCGAGGAGCTTTTGCGAAAGCATTTCCTATTTCATAGTCTCATTTCTCATTTTCCATTTCCATTCCAGACGTACTCACCAGCCGATGAAATCGTTCGAGGAAGAATGAAACTGCAAGACTGATGATTCCCACATTCAACACTTTCAACACCGGCAACACCTTGAACACTTTCAACACCGGCAACCACTTTCAACACTTTCAACACTGGCAACACTTTCAACACCGGTAACACGGACAAAGTATGGCCAAAGCCTTATACAATCTTGTGGTGTTTTAGCGCGTTACGCTCAAAATACTGTTTGATAGATCTATCATACTCAAAATGCTGTTGGAGCAAATGAAGGATGTGTTCGACTTTCTCTGGTTCGGTACATCAGTTTCAAAGGAGTTCTATAATAAAACACTCACAACTTATCCATGGGATTAAAGAGAATTATAATACCAATTTCTTTACATGTCTGTAACTCTAGTTAATCTCAACGAATTTAGACAAAATTGCTGCAATAGGTTCAGTTTAGTCACTGCAGTGTTCATGTGAAAAATGTCTAAAACCTTGTAAATTTCTGAAGGTATCACTTCTAACCTTGCCTTTTGCTAGGGTTAGAGTTTCTATTGTGAATGTACATTGAGGTAAAGGTATCAAGTTGGATGAAAACGAATTTATTGCTGATAAGGCTACCTTGAGGTGGAATTCGCCCCAAGGTATCATCCATTCACATGAAATCATTTTCATGGTTGATTTAATTTTGAGCATTTACCCCAACGTCCATTGATAAATACTGGTTTGGAGTAATAAAAATACTTAGAAGTAGAATTTACTCCAAGGCAGCAATGAGGAATACGGCCACAGCATGCCTTGAGCTACTGTCATCATCTATATATACAGTGACCGTCAAAAAGTTATGGACAAGCCGCCTTCCTTTTTTCATCGCTATTTTCGGTTGGAAAACAAAGATGAAAAAATGAATGGATTGCATTTGACGGAGCTCTTCAAGAGCTACAATCCACACATTGCGCTTTCTGGAAAATATGCATTCCAAAAGTTTAAAAGTCTTTTTCTAAAAAAGTCCGAGAATGGCCGCGTCACAATGTCGCGGATAGTGATACTTCGATCGCGAATCTTTTCCTTTAGGTCTTCGTTTGGAGCAAAAACAGGAGTTTTCTTGACAGAAAAGCATACTATATTATAGAGCTAATCGAGGACAATAATCAGATAGTGGTTACTCCCGAGAAAAAAACCCAAGCTTGAGTTTTATTTTGCTTTTTTTTCAAAAAATAACTTATAATTACCTTTTTCAAGCTAAATTTCTTCACATGGAAATCTGTTCAAGACATTCTAATAAAGTTGTTGAGATAAAATGGATGCTCTTTGCCATCCTCTATGCATCGTGCTGGTGAGTTTCTTTGCTGAAAATGGCTCTTGACAGTGCGTGCATATGACCCCGTCTGCACCTCACCACTGACTTGCACCGCTTTGCAGGCTTGTAGCTCGATCAGCAGTCAGTCTACGGGTCTGCAGGTAAACTCATCGAAAAAGCATGATTTTCTAAACACGATGGTGTGCAAATGAGTTGAGTTTGGGAAGACCCGGAGATTTGACGGATGGGGTGAAAAAACGCAGTCTTAAAGGTGATTGGAGTGAAAGCCCTTGTCAACATCAGAACAGTCTTGGAGCTTCGAAATGGATTTATTGCAAGAAAATTGACAGTTTCAAACCTCTAGGATAGAACTGGTAGCAAAAGGAGCTGTGTTCAACCTTAGCTGAGAAAACCTTAGCCTACCACTGAGGCTGCGCTTTTTCACCCCATCCGTCAAATCTCCGAGTCTTCCCAAACTCAACACATTTGCATACCAACGTGTTGTAAAATCATGGTCTTTCGAAAGAGCCTACCTGCAGGCTCGTAAACTAGCTGCTGGCCAGGACAAGCCTGAAAAGCGGTGCAAGTCGGAGGTGAGGTGTAGATGGGGTCATGTGCACGCACTATCAAGAGCCATTTTCAGCAAAGAAACTCGCCAGCACGATGTATAGAGGATGGCAAAGAGCATCCATCTTATGCGAACAGCTTTATTAGGTTGTCTTAAACAGTTTCCATGTGTAGAAATTTGGCTTGAAAAGGGTAATTAGAAAGTTATTTTTTGAAAAGAAGCAAAATAAAACTCAAGCTTGGGTTTTTTCTTGGAAGTAACCACTATCTAATTATTTTCCTCGACTAGCTTCATAATAAGTATGCTTATCTGTCAAGAAACTTTTGTTTTTGCTTTAACCGAAGATCTAACGGAAAATTTTCGCCTTCGAAGAATTACTGTCCGCGACATTGTGACGTGGATTTTCGAACTTTTTTTAAAAAAAGACTTTTAAAATTTCAGAATACATATTTTCCAGGAAGCGCAATGTGTGGACTGTTGCTCTTAAAGAGCTCTATCACCTCATGCAATTCAATCATATTTCATTTGTTTTCCATCCGAAAATGAATGATGAAAAAAAGAAGGTGGCTGTCCGCAACTTTTTGGCGGTCGCTGTGTAAAACTCAAAATTGTCAGGAAAAAATTTTTTTCCCAACCGACGGAATATCTTGGTTTCTGAATAAGCCTCATTGTACACAAAGTAGAAATGATACCTGAGAATGTAGGCAAGCACCTGAACCGAGGTAAAATACCGGTTGATGGATTGCCACTTGAGGAAGAGGTAGAGGCTAAGGTAGCCACAGTGTTAGGCGGGTTGGAGAACGTAACAGCAGAGTTAAATTAGACACTCGGTCTCAGAGCAACGGCAATTGCAGCAAGGAAAGCTGCACCATTTAAGTCACTGCAGGGTAATGCATGCGGGGAGAAAAAACTTGAGGGGTTGCATGCAAGCACCGAGAGCCTGAAGTGACGAAGAGAGGGCAATGTCGCTCATGTGCCATATCAGGAAAGTCAAATTTTTGGCAGTTAAGCAATCTGATGAAAGGGTCGAATGACCGAGCACACGAGAATCATCAAGGTGTTGAAGATCAGTTGCTCAGCTATTTTAAGAGCATGACTTTTGCTGATCCTGGAGTCTTCAGGGGCTATAATTATGAAGACTTTGACAGGTTCAATCAAAAGTTCAAAAGGAGTATGGCACTATCGCCCAGGATGAACAGTTGCTGATAGAGATGAGGTGAGGTCCTGGGTGACAAGCACTTAGAAGGGTGGGCAAAGTCCTTATTTTTGAGACGCCCGTGAAAGTGCTACCCGTGAAAGTGCTTTTAGAAGCGAAGAACAGTGGATACGACGTCGAGTCACTTCAGACTTTCGACATTGTGGAAGGAAGCATACACGATGCATCAAACCATGTAATGAGCTTTATTGGAAGCGTAAAAGTAGAAGTTGAACTAGAAGGAGGATGAATGGAGTGGTCTTTCATATTTCGGACGATAGAGGTGAGAAAGCACTTATCCGCACAAATGCATCGAAGAGTCTAGGGGTGGAAATAGTGATAAACCAGAAGCCTGAAGTCAAAGTAAAAGCAAAGGATAGGATGGTGCCTTCACACAAGAGAAACACCGCCTCAGTAAGAGCGAAGATCAAGCAAAGTACCATAATGGTGAACAGATCAGATCTATCTCAGAGAAGGATAGGTCTGTAACTGTGAACAAGAGAACTTTCATTGAGAAAAAAGAGACGTCAAAGCAGGCAAAGGAATTTGGTCAGAAGCTTACGTGCGCAAGTGGAAGAAATCAACATCCAGGAAGGGCATCAGGAAACAGAGCCCGTGCAAAAGCTACGATCTCGTGAAACTGGGTGATAAGGTACAGAAAGGAGTCAAAGTTCAGAAAACAAGCAGAGAGGGACAAAGTTCTGAGAAGGAACGTCCTGTTGCGTTTTTAGCACCAAGGTGCGCAGCATCACTTGAAGAAGTTGGGCTGAAGAAGTGTAGAGTTTTGACCAAGGTGGCAGTATCATTCAGTCAACTCAAAGTAGCGTTGAAATATTTGAAAAATTGTCATATGTGGATCATAGTATGTCCCATGAACCCAAGAAGAGATGATGAGGCTGTCATACAGACATTGCAGATATGCGAGAAATACCTCGAAGAAGGAGGAAAGATTGTATCCGTGTGGCCGCCACCATTGTTCAAGAAGATTGTTATGTGGAAAACGAAGTCAAAAGTGTGGTCGGTGATTGAATCAGTACTGAAGAAACGGGCAAACTCGAATCAGTTACCCACATTGGCTCCCTCAAGAACAAAACTGTGAACGTGACCAGAAAAGCAAATGAACCCCGAAATTCTTTTCAGGTATACGACACGCATTTCAGAGGCGGATATGTGCGATACTTATACAACGTCATTCGCGGGAGAGTTCCCGGCGCAAAGCTCAGTAATTTGCTGCAGCCGCCGAGGACGTCGGCTCCCCGGAGGGGAGAAATGTTGGATGGCGGGATCACCGATCTACCAATCATTACTGGGGGAAAGGAGAGGCAGCTTCGACTCAGCAGGGTATAAATACCGGTGGATAGGGGGGACCATTGAGAGCGCTAAGTAAGCGCTAGCTGGGGAGTTTAAATGGCTGTCGAAAAGAGGCGGACCTCCCCCTTAGATAGAAGAAACTAGAGAACCCTACTGGGAGGGCAAATCGGGTTGAAGCCCCGTTTGTGTAGCAGGGCAAATCGGGTTGAAGCCCCGTTTGTGTAGCATTCTGTTCTTATTGTTTCTAGTTTTGTGCCATAAGGATGAATTATCGTACTTATGCCCGTGTTTCGCCATCGATCAGGTTCTACCGGGACTTACCGCAGACCACCCCCCCCCGTTACAAATTTGGTATTTTGGATTTTTTTTCGAAAATTATATTTCTCCACAGAAATCCTCATTTGACACAAATTTTGCACTGATGGAAACTGTGGATCAGAAGAATTACTATAATGCTTTGTTATTTTATCGCAAGTTTCAGATTTTTTGCAGCCTAACTCAAAATCAGCGAAGTTGAATTTCATTTCTCCTGTTTATCTCAAAAGCTACCCCCTACTGGAAAGCTGCAAAGACACTATTACAAAGAAAAGGGTTTGCGTATCTAAAAGGTTAAGCTTGTGCGAACCAGAACAAGCAAGAAGTTATAATTTTTGAATATGTGCAACAGAACTTTTGCATCAATCTAATATTTACAACGGGGAGAAATCAGCCCTTCAATGCATTGTTTGAACAACCGCGAAAGTTCTTCAGAAAAAATCGACACATTTAGGACACCTCAGGTAATTATCTATCACCCTGTAGTTGTCTGTGTTGCAATTTTATCATTTGTTACGTCTATACACTGATGTCATTTGACTGTCATGCCTTTTCCTATTTTCGTATATGTTTGAGAAAATAGCCTATTGTTAGATGATAGCACGAAAAATTTCTGGTAAGATTTTCAAATCAGAAGCATCAGACGTCATTAAACAAAGAACAAGGCAGCACAGCAGTAGTGAACTCAAGATCATCTACAACAATGAATCGCAGCCCCCCCTCCCCCCATCAAGCGTTAACAAGTGGCTATGTCCAGCGATGACGTCACCACATAGGGCAAGCATGTTTACCTCTTCGTGTACTCCGTGCATCAAGAAATTCTGGAACTGTCAATTAAAGTCCTAAAGATAAATGTCAAACTGACAAGAAGACAAAACGTTAGAGTATAAATCAAAAGCCAAAAGAGCCTTGTCTGCATACCTCCTTCTAATCTTATCTGTGGCCTTATCAACCGGCACTGCTTACGACACATGATTTTTTTTTGAAAACCACAGATCTGCGCAGTTTATTGTATTTTTTCCATACATGAGTTTATATCATAGAAGGTTTGCGTTAGAATAGGCGCTGCAACAATCTACATCTGAAAGATAAGTAATGACTGTCTGATGTTATAACCTTTAGGCTGTGCATAGAGTATAGTGTGTTTTTCATTAGAAAATTTGCATCTTTTATAAGCATAATCGCGTATTTAGGAAAATACTGGCTGGCTTACCCGGTTCCGCCCGGCCCTGTCAAAACACTATAATAAGCTTTCATCCCTATCCCTGTACAAGCTTTTCCTGTGCCCACGTCTACATGCCAATTCGCTATTCCCGCTGTTTTAGTAATGCACGATTACCCCCCCCCCCCCTGTGCCAACTCCCCCGCAGCTCAAACGTTGCAAAAAAAATTGACAAATTCGATAGAAGTAGCGGATAATTTTGAAACCAATATTGCATTCGTAATCAGCATTTTCAGTTACTCCCCTGTGCAACCTCCCAGCGCCGTAGCTCAAACTTTGCAACAAATCGATAAAATCGATATCGATCAATGACGAAAGTAGTTTAAGACACCCGTCCGGCCCCGAAGTGTACGCGAGGCAAGTTTGGTCCGGATCGGTTAAAAAATAAAAATTTCTATTCGGAACATACGTACAGACAAACAGACAGACAGTCATACAGACAGACAAAAAACAGACATTCACCTTTATATAAGACGTAATCCTTGCTGAAGGCAATTTTTTGTTCTTCTGTTAACCCCAGACACATTATGATGTACGTGAGGGGTTTTGAAATCTTCAAACTCAACCTGTAGTCTATGTCAATGCGTATCGGTTTTTTTCTACCATAAGCCTAAATGTGGACGTTTCGCTATGCAAGTTTTCGTGCCACGTATGGGCATATGAACTGATATGCAAAGATATGCGGCAGACGTGGCGCGACTTGAGCGTACGCGCGAATTTACGCATATGTAGGTAAAAAACATAACGAATCGATTCAAATTGTATGTATTATCTGCTAACCATCATAACAAAAACGCATGTAGCAATCGTTGAGGAAGAATGAGTAAAATTGTTGTTGGCAAGCTTTGCAGTTAGCTTGCAATAGTCTAGAAGTTAAAACGATCGCTGGCTTACGTTACGACTTACGTGTTGCGACATTCAATGAAGAGCTGTTGATTATGAGACATGTAAGTTCATTTCGCATTAGTAGAGAGCAATATCTCATACAAGTTTTGAGAAATGATGAAGAAATCCAAGTTTTTTGCGTATAACTTCGCTCTAATCATAACCTGGATGATTGCAAATGCACTTTTTAATCTATGAACCCTACATGCGCATATATATTTAGTGTAATTTTCGAGATTTTGTGCAAAACAGCCTTGGATGATGTGTGGTCTTAATCATCAGGAAAATGGAAAAAATGGAAATACATAGAGTAATAGTAGTTTCAATTATAGAGTCAAATGATTAGAAGTATGTCTATGTTCTGCAATTTTGATATCAATCAATTCGATTTTTGACAAAAATTTCGCTAAGATCAAAGACCTCCTTTTTTGGACGACAGCGCATAGGTAGTTTGGTAATGTCCATACAGTCAAGACAGGCTTTGACACAAATTTTTCATTCAAATATCATGGTGGCGTTTTATGTTGGCGACGAACACTGATGATTTTGAGCAAAGATGACGTAAAATCCAATCTGAGATCAAGTTCGTCTGCAGATTTTCTTGGGAGAATATTGTTATACGTCGAAAACGGTTATCATGTCTATGCATCGTTTGTCCTCAACAATGTAAATTGATACCATGTCTAGCGCATATTACTTTCTGCTTTTAGCTCCTAAATCATCCGAGCATTCAACGTTCCTTGGATGAGCACGTTGAAAGATGGTAAGACAAGCTGGGTGACCAGCACTATCTGGGATTTTCCGTGGGGACCGACGATATGTTTGAGCGATATATTTATGTATATTCAGCAAAAATGCTTTGATTTATGAGGGAAATTTTGAATAACCTTTGTATTCTGAAAATCTTCACCACATGTACGCTTCATAAGCAATTAAAGTACCGCTGAATTGCGACGAAAACTTATAGCTTACTAGCTGGCGTACTCGGCCTGCTGGGACCGTGGTTCTGAACACCTGGGGTGGTAGTAATCCACCTGACATGCTGGCATAAGACATGACGGCAACCTCGCGAACCTCATGACAAGCTCATGTTTTGGGCGTGAGGTTTGCTAGCTCCTAAGCCTCTCGATATAACAGGTCACTGTGCAATGTAAGGTCGATCGCAAAACCATTGCACCTGCTGGGATGGAACCCTCTTCTGGCCAACGAAAGTCAGCACGTCAACCATTGGACTACACGTGTACATTACGACTTTCTACAAGAATGATGATGAAGCTTAACAATTCATGTTAACATTAACATGTTAACACATTCACCCCACGTAGGTACGTGTGGAATGATGAGCTACTGGAACTGGTAGACTATGCTGAGAAGCAATATCATGAGGCCACGGCAGCAAGCCTATTATGCAGAAGTCAGCTTTCCGCATGATAAATATGAGTGGGATCCCACAGAGCATGCGAGAATGTTAAAGGGTCTAGCGCATACCTTGGTAAAAGGTGAGATAGAGGAGTTCCCAAAGCATTCTTTCCCACTCGAAAAAAGTACTTGGTGATACAAACATTTCAAGCACTTGTGCGGATCGGGTGTCAAGAGCTCGTCGTTTTGATTTACTCAAATCTAGAAGATGGGGTAACCTCGAATCCCACCTTGGTTCCTGCCGAAACGGTAATCGTACCACTAGACGACCCTCGCCCGCTAATCTTCATTTTACTAGAAACCCCAAAAGTAAAAATCATTGCGGCGACATTTAGAGGTGCTTTCTAATGAATGCATGTCCTGAGAGACATCGCTGATGAGTAGCGCCTAGACATCACGTTGAGGGCAGTGTCCGGCAGTTCTTGACTTTCATTATCTACCTACTTGTAGGCTAAGCTGTTCAGAAACCGATCTAAAGAAGGGCGAAAACTGCGTGAATCGTCTTCCAAAGCAACTGTCGTCGATTTATTGACCGTACGACGGCCCAAGTTGCGGACCACGAGCGGCGCGACTGAAATGCCGCGAGAGCTCAACTTGAACAGCGGCGAATTTGTACTGGTACAAGCAGTGCGTGCTCAGTGATGCCCAAGCAGACCACGAGTCGACGATACTTATACAAATCGTAATGCATTCAAAACACAAGTGATAAGAATCACAAATAACTTGCAGCTACCAAAACAAATAACCAAACAGGTTGGTAACGAGGATCAAAGCTACACACGTGTGTCAGCCTAAATTTGCAGTACGGAAAGCAGTCAACTTCATTCCGATTTTAACAATTGAATAAAGTGCCTCTTCAGTTGACTTGTAATTTGCTTATTAACTGTGAAGAAAAACGCAAACTTCAGCAGAGGGGGGCAGCCAACGTGAAAGATAGCTTGTGCCAGCCAGGCGTGTTGCGTAGGACAAAATTTTTTCAAATTCTATGGCTAAGCTGTGAATATTGACTTTGAAAACGTTGGGAGCTTAGTGGACACTACTTTACTTTTTTCCAGCGAAGAACATATTGCCTCAAAAAAGCGACTATATCAACGGTATATTGACAACCATAGGACTACAGTATGCTTATTTGCAGCTATCATCCATCTGGGCAGAAAGGGGGTAAATCTGGATGCCTAGTCCTTATTTGTGAACAATACTAAAATCAGTCAGAGAGGAAGAAATTAGCTAAGTCCTGGCCAGGTGGCATCTCATATTATTCGTTGCGGGGAAAAGATGCAGCGTGAACTGTACTCTTTCTCCATGTGAAGCAGTCAGATTTGACTAATACACTACAAAGCGGGAGGTTAGGTTGGACTTGAATTGTATAACTTCACAAATGATCTTACGACTGCTGCGGACGTGCTTAGCCAAGCTATGCCAATCAGTATAAACATAAGATACATAAGGCATCACCAGGCTACAACCTTTATAAAGGCTTTTCGAAGTGAACCGCACGCACTTCTCGGTGCACAACAAAGTGCATCTTTGAAACAGTCCCGAAACGGGCTTAGAAAGAGTTCACTCCAAAAAACATGGTAACGTATAATAACGGATCAAAAATTGAGCAGCGCGAGCATTGCAACGATAGAAAGGGCACAACGAGAGTTCCTCAGCCTGAAAGAATCAATTACAAATACATCAAAGTGTAACTAAGCATCTTGTAAGGAATTAGTTACTCACCTCAACAACAACAACAATGTCGATCGGGTTTTTCCATAACTTTCTACGACATCAAAGATACACGATTTCCGAACGGCCTTGCTCGTGAATACTGTAAAAAAACATTTGCGAAAGCTCTAACGCAGCAATCGTGCTGCTAAAGCCTCGGACATCGTTCACGCGATTTCTTCTTGCGATTCTCCTGACAAGACAACTGTTACGAGTTCATTGCACGCCATCACCTTACATTTCGGTAGTGATAGTTTTCCGCCAAAACTGGGTGGGGGAACGAAAGCCGCCAGGTTCAGCCGCCTTTCGCGGCCAGCTGGTCCTTTCGCAGCGTTGTTGCATGTCGTTCCAGGACCAGCAGTCCGTGGAGGCGGCTGGACCTGGCGGCTTTCGTTCCCCCACCCGCCAAAACTAATCGTGATCGTGACTTTCTACTGCAGCCGAAATGTAAGGTGATGTACATGTAATGTACTCGCAACAGTTGTCTTGTCGGGAGAATGGCGAGGAGATGAAATTGCGGCTTTGAACTTCGCTTTTCGAATCTGCAACTATATTCGAGGCCATATGTGGAATTTGCAAGACTTCCATAAAATACAAAGGAATGCATTTGTAAGAGAACTGTGTGCACCTTAGGCACGCTTAGTTTTGCTTGAATTACTCTTAAAACTTGACCATTGATGTCGGCAAGTAGATGGTAGAGAATACTGACCTTGTATTCTCAATGTTCTGGCCGAAAGTGAGACCGGTCCATCGTCTTTTTGGAACCATATACATCTAGAACAAAAACAAACAAACAGACCCTAATGAATAAACTGAGTTTGTGGACTCTTTTTTTTTTCAAAATTGAAGTAAGAAAGAGAAAGTGAGGTAGGGTCTACAAACCGAGAAAATTCACGTATTTATTGATAACAGTTGTAGAACCGATGGTCGAATGAAGCTGCACATTGTCCCACCATTGTAACGCCATTCTTTTCACGAACGATTAACAGAAAGGAATGATAGCGTCTTAAAAACAAAAACGGTGGGAGGCTAAGCACAGAAATGGAAGCTTTATCTGAAAGGGATATGTTCGATATAAAAACAGAATGTTCAGTTCGACGAAAGAGTTGGGTTGTTTAAAGGCAGCGTCCAAGCAGATCTGGACGTTTGGGACTTGGGTGTGGAAACAGTTTTGGGGGGTCTAACTAAGATACTGCCCAAGCGGCAGTATTTGGGCAGTAGTGCTCTAAGGTCTGAGATATTTCCCTCGAAACTGGACCTCGCGATCGTCGTATGGTGGAAGTTTCGCGCCAGGACACACGCTTTGCGCCATGAATCCATGCGGAATACGATCGCAGGGTCCAGCTTCGAGGGGAATATCTCAGCCGTTAGAGCACTACCTGAGCTGCCGCTTGGGCAGTGTCTTAGTTAGACCCCTGCTATGTACGCTATGGTATGTAATGCTGTACCTTTTCATAACATCCAAATCAAACTTTCTCTCGATATGTACAATGAAGTTATGTAGTACTGATGCCGGCTAGAAAGTAGCTCATTACTACCAGAGGTGAAAAAAAAACTCGTAATGCTCTTAAATACTCGCCCCTTTGAAAGACCGACTCAGCCTGCTTTTGCAGCCATCTTCTTTAGGAGGCGATCTATACACTGGGCCTAGAAAAGACACATTGAAAGGAGCTGCAACCTGTTACAATGGCTCTTCGTTTGCGCTAGTGGCTTGGATTTGCGCGACGGCCTCGCCTAGAGCTCACGCCGCATGTGCGAGCGTACCCTTGAATATTTTCTCATTTTCTCACATCCCTCATCTTTTGAGCCACTCGGCGTGGAAAATACCCAAAGGTGCTATACACGGGCGCTAGGTGTTTCGACTAGGACACAGCTCACCATTATTGTACAATGCCCTTGATTTTGAAACAAAAACGAAATCTCTTCCGACTCCTCAACTTCGCTTCATGTAAATAAAAGTGACAGTAGGCAAAAAAGCAAATGGGAAGCTGAGAAGCTTTTCGGCATATTGCACGAGCTTGGTCGTAATCACCAACCTCCACGATCCGCGAAAGCGACCGCGCGGAACGGAGCCGCTAGTGCAAACTACACAAGCAATAAATATGACACTGTCATTGAGACAGTGTCATTAAGAAAAGTTAAGGTGACTCATCAAGAAAGTGTAGGGAAAAAGCGAGCAGAAACAACTTGGAACAAATAAATAAATCATGTAAATTGGATAGAAGTGCTATCCAATACTGTGCGAAGGAGAAGAAGGAGAAAAAAACCAGGTAAACTGTAGGTAAACTCTACAGAAAAGTTGAGAATCCTTACTAACATTTCGAATGTAGATAGAACGTACCTGAAGGCAGAGCTTGGAAACTTTCGCCAACTCTGCCAGTGACTGCTCCATCACATTTGATATCATACTACGACAAAATACCCACTTTTCGTTGAGCCAAAGTTCTGGAAAAACTATATTGCAAAAATTCCGAAGAGCTTTGATGAGCGTATCTACTGCACTTACCTACCCTCTCGTTGTCTTTCGAAATTGCCGAATTCGCACAATGATTGTGACCAGTGTATTCGCGTCACATTTCTGGAAATATTATTTGGTGAAGTAAGTTATCACTACCGCGCGATTTGAGAGAAATCGGTTACTATACTGCGATGTGCGTATATAACGAGAGGATAAGACAGCAAATGCGCGTTTGAAAAACAAAGGGAATATGAAATGGAAAGATAACCTGTGACACAGCGCTTAGCATCGAGACACACGCTGGCTTGAACGTGATATAGGACAAAGAATAGTACATATGACGGACATACCAGAGTAGAATATAAATACATGCGTCTTACCGCAGCTACAAAGGATCCAAAGTACATTTTGAGCTAAACTCATCAAGCTAGACTCAAATCTTAATGTATAGTAGATGTTTACATCAAGTTAAAACGATAGGAAGCCGCGAGCTAATTGGGAGCTCAACTGCTGCAACACCGAACAGCATGAGAAACAAAACCTCCATACTAAGCATCCATGTTTAGCAAAAAAAACAATACACATATAACAGCATCCTTCAAAAAACACCCTGTAGATCAAAATACAGATAGGAAAACATGCAATGGGAAATAAGAAATGGTCTTGTAGCGCATGAAACGTTTTACAATCATTATTTTTCCTACAGCAAAATAGAAAGACTCATCATGCCAACTATTTTTGAAATTTTGTGAGTGTTTTGGATCATGAGTGTGCCTCAAAAACAAGAAAAAAACACGAAAAATAAAGAAATCATCAAAAATACGGCAAAAAATGAGATGAATGTCATGAACCTGCCGGCACCTCGTCGTGGTCCGACCACGACGAGATGCCGGCAGGTTGCACTCCTCAATATGCACGCTATTTTCCTTTCTTTGCTGACATGAAGGCGAGATGCCGGCAGGTTGAGGGCGAGATGCCGGCATATATCTCGACAAAATACCTCACGAGGTTGCCGGCAGGTCAATCTTTTGAACCCAAAATTTGAATTTGTCGAAACTTTTCGGATTTTTTTCGACCTCCATCTGGTGCCCAGCTCTAGGCTGGGCCGTCAGACATGGAGAATGCCAGACTGATTGCTTTGGGGGAGCTAGAAAGAGCGTTGTCAGTTTCCATGACATGAGGGCGAGATCGCGACGAGTTGAGGGCAAGACCTGCCGGCAGGTAGGGTAGATTACTACGGGCCCTGATGCCGCGAAGATACAAAACCGTCTCAAAAGCGTACTTACCCTTTCTAAGTTTCCAATCTTCTACTCTTCTTACCCCTCGGCAAGTTCTTCCTTTCTTCGGTCTTACACCCGCTTAGACCTGCGCTCACCGTTGCTCTGGCTCCTGCGTTGACTTGCCTTTTATCCTGGCTGCATCGTTTTGCGACAACGCATCCTTTTCACCGCGGAATGAGAATGAGCTTCACCACCCATTTTTACACGGCAACTGGAGCAAGCTTGACCAAAACATAATAAGCCTCCATTTCCATAGATTTGAGTAAATAGATCAATAAATCGATAGAAAAACCCAGCAAATTTCAACGAAAGTTAGCCTAAAACCGTCTCCGAAGTCGAAAACTTCTGCGAGCAAATAATCAGCCCAATCGATTGAGCGACGCGATTTCTATAACGCACATAAAGTCGCCTGCACGAAATCGCCCGGAATGTTGAAGGCTGAACGCACGCGAGCGTGCCTGCAGCGCGGCCGAATACGGGTGCTATGATGACTCATGCACGCGAGTGCCAACGTTAGCCCGCAAGAAACACGCGCGCGGGTGCTCCTTCTGGGCGATTCTGTGCAGTCAACTATACCTTCCAAATAGATAGCTTTTGATATTTATATATAGATATTAATCCTAGATGTGGTTAACCTACGATCAAAGTGACGCGAAGCGGCACTTTGGTCTTATGAATGATGATAAGCAGCTTCTACAAGTACAAGTTGTCGAATCCATCTATGTTTTAGAATGTGTCAATGAAAGCACTAATTCACGCACTGTGCATTGTTCATGAAATTTTTCGATAGCATTGTTGATGGAACTCATGAAATCGAGCTGGTCCAAAACTGAAACTAATTGGCTTAATAATAATGTCAAGCGCAGATTTTTGCTAATGCAAATAAGGTCAGAAGCTAAACTGCGATGATAGCTTGCAAACAATGTAAGGACGTTCAACTTTGGTAATTACGCTAATCTAACAATGCGCTTCCCTACTAAATTCAATCTTGATTTGCTGTCGCTAGTATTCCATTGCAAGGACGTCGCTTTTTACTCAAATTGCCTTAGCTTGAACGAAATGTGATGGCATTATGTTTGATACAGTCAATCCATGATCGGATCTGGAAACCGTTGAGGCAAGATTATTGCTGAGTTGGCAGCAGCACTGTGCAGTGAAATACAATTCAGAATCACTGCAATCCCCAAAGTTATTTCAATGAAAACGCGCATGCTTCAACATTTTTATTCAAAATCTTGTCTTTATTCCTTTTCTATTCAATTGAAGAATATAAAAGTAGCTGAAATTCAGCAAGCCCATCCTCAGACAGACATACAGACAGACATCCAGCATCATTTGACAGATCTTGTGAGGACCGATGCAGTCCGCCAACTCTGAGCCTTCTGCCGAAAGCTGTACGACTACAAATATGCAATACTCTACCATACAAAACACATCGGCAAAATAGATCACAATTTCACGTGCATTTGTTATGTTGTCCCATAAGTCTTTTCATATTTATTTCTTCATTGTTATCAGCCTTCTTTCTTAAATCTCTCGCAGTATTCGGAGAATTAGAGCGAAGCAATCTCTACAAGATGGCTTTTAAAGATTCACACTAGGTGTGATCCACATAGAGTTTCAGTCCGAAATCTAAAAACATCCACGTCCCCAAAAAGTCAAAGTCCTTGAAAAAACAAATCTTCGTTCAGAAAAATTCTACGGATTTCTACTGTGTTTCTATGTAATGTCCACATCAAACATTCAAACATACAATTGCTGTATTTTTTTATTGCTAGCAATCGAGAAAATAAAATTCATGTTTTCGTAAAAGCTATGCTGAGTTGTTTCTACATAGATAGATCTGAAGTTTGAACCTTTGTGAGGTACTGTCATACTATGCGTTTTACTTCTCCATAAATAATAAATTTGATTTACAAAACCCAGAAAAAGCTACATATTGAGCTTTCGATTTTGGCCCAACTTTTGATTTCTAGCTATGAGAAATTCAGCAAATGTAAACATGCCTGATGCAGGCATTACATACCTGAACAAGTTGGAGGTGCGTAGAGTTTTGCTGCCCTAAAATCCGATTTTTCGGGCATTGGAAAATTTGAATTTTAGGTTAAAACTTCACTATCAAACCTTTTACGCGTAGGCCATCTTGTAGAACTTAAGTTGTCCTATTAAATAGTCTCTTGAGCTCTACTCTGAAAAATTGACGTTAGCCGAATTGTGCCGATATGAAAAGACTTGTGGGACAACCTAATACTTTGACTACCATTTGGTCTAAGGCTATTTGGCTGGAAACGGCACTTACTTCCAAGAACTCCACTTTGGAAGTTTTCTATCACAATCGCATGGGAATAAAGATAGAACATCCTGCATCGTTTTCTGCTGCAGCTCTGAGTCGAAGCCGTCCATAATACGAGAGCTTTTGGTGGAACTCAAAAGTTGTTTATACAAGAGAGTTACCACAGGTTAAACGTTCCACACATTATTTTGAGACTCCTTGTAGTTTCGGTCATTATTCTATATTTGCAAAGCTTTTGGAGATAGAGCTTTATCAGCATTGTATTAGTTGATGCATAATCCTGCACCTAAATAGGTACAGAGCGCAATAATCCGGAATAATCCTATATCCCAAATAAGATTCTCTATATCATTATATAGAGCAAACCTAGCTCTACAAGATTGTTTTTGAAATTTTGCAGCTTTGGCCTAAGCGAAGATTGAAGTCAAAAACGAAAAAGATCCAAGCGCCTCAAAAAACCAAGAAAAGATTGGAAGTCCGTTCAGAAAAATCCTTCAAAATTTCTTATTTGCTCATGCATTGTCAGTTCGTGTAAGACATCCCTCTATGCAGTTGCTGTTTCTCTCAGCTAGAAATTGAAAAAACGAAGTTTTTCATGCTTTTGCCAGTTTAGTGCTGAGATGTTCTAGCACTAACCGTTGTATAGTACATACCATTAACAGTAAAACTTTACATTTTCAGCCTTCTAAAAAAACTAGTTTACGAGAAATGTCGAATCTAGCTCTCCTTATCCGAATTTTTCTTGCCTAGTTGCTAAAAATTCGATTTTTCTCGTAAACCAGCTGCTACAAAAAGCTGAAAGTTCACAATAACGCCTGTAAGGTCCTATAGTAAACAACTGTAAGCGCTAGAACATCTCAACATTGTTTTGGAAAAAACATGAAAAACTTCGATTTCTCAATTCCTAGTTGAGAGAAAAATACAGCAACTGCACAGAGAAATGTCTTATACGAAATGACGATGCATGAGCATGTTAGAAATCTTGAAGTATTTTCTGAACGGACTTCCAATCTTTTCTTGGTTTTTTCGGGCGCTTGGATCTTTTCGTTTTCGGCTTCAATCTTCACGTGGACCAAAGCTGCTGCACATCTTTGAGCACCATCTTGTAGAGCTTTGCTTGCTCTATCTAATGATTCATCGAAATCTGGGATATAGGATTATTTCGAATTATTGCGGTTTATACTTTTTTTGGTGCAGCAATCATGCACCAACCTAATAGATGTCTTTTAGATGGCCCTCACAAAAAACATGTGACGCGAATAAAACTTCCCGATGTTGACGTTATTCCATAGTTCCCGTATTTTTCCTGAGCATGTCGCTCATCACAAAATTTTCTTCTCAAACTCAGGCACTCACTTACATAAAAAAACAGACACTCTTTAAATTAGTGTAGGAACAATCTGCAAGACAGAGTAAATGCTTAACTGACTAACCAACGATCTCGCCTTTGTCGGGGCCTAGAATTCTTACTTAGGTACATCCTCTGAGCGTCTATAAGGAGGGAACAATTCATCTTGATTTTCTTGTCGGCAACTTTCTCCTTAAGTTCGCCAGTTATGAAAACTTGCTTGAGCGCCCGAGCACTACAAGGAAAAACATTTCATAGCCAAGATAGAAGAATAATGATGACATTCATGCATTCTTTCAATAAATTGCTCGTCTGAAGACATTCGTCATGCAATAACTGATCCTGATTTCGCTCTCCGGCATGCTTAGCTTTCTGTAATTTCCTCTTTTTCAGTAATAAACCACAAAACCGCTTATAATAACAAGGAAGGTCAATTGACAATGACCTTTCCATATGAAACTAATACTACTACCTTGAAGAGAACTGAACGCTGCTGAATCCAAATCTGTCTTCGTCTTCTGCCGAGTTAGCCTCTAGACGCCCAAGTTATGAGCTTATTTGGATTGAAAATGCAAAGCTTCATTAGACTAAAACCAGTCAGCTTTGCTCAGATGATCTATTATCGAACATCAAAGCACTTCATGCAAAGAACCTTTTTTTGACACTCATACTCAACACTGCTCTACTTGAGAGCTGAGAGGACCGCGGAATTTGATTTAACCAAACTATGCATTCATTTTTCGCATTAAAAACATACATGACTCGGCAGCATAGGAGCTTGGCACATAATGAAATCAGAATTGGAATCAGTGTTGAATGCTCTTCAAAGTGTGGTGTACAGTCTACCCCAATCCAACCAGGCCAAAATTGGCATGGCGGGAACCCGTGCCGCGAAGGTATTGCGTCGCATCTACGGCTAGCCAGTCTGCTCCCTCCTTAATCGCTTCGCTCTCTGCGACAGCGCACGTATGCAGCGCAGACCCTTAGCGTTGCGAGCGCGCAATTCAACCGGCGGTTCGGCCTGATCCCGATTGGGGCAGACTGTAGCACTGTTTGGAAATGCTACTTCGAAAAGGACCTTACTTGTAAGGTGTGAAAATGTTGAATGATGAATTGAAAATGCGATCCTTGTCACCGTTTTCCTCATTATCTTTTCTAGTGATCGTGTAACAGAAAATTCGAAGAGTAGACCATGGTATGGTAGCAGGCTGCACATCGTCGCGAGAACGAGTTACGAAATCGCTGCGAGACCAAAGCGTGTTCGCCAAAGCTTGAACAGTTGCTTTATCTATTGCATGGCAAGTATACCAAGGGCAAATGCATCAGAACTTCATCTTTTCGAAGCTTCCGATCGATTGTTCTATCAAGCTTGGTCAATAAAATATGATATTCATCAAGTTGCCAACATACCTGCCTGGAGCCGCCGCTAACCGCTTTCATCAAGAAAGCGCGGAATCACAGATTTTCGTTGTCACAATTATCTGAGTGCCGTGGAAGCTGACAATATGCTAACAATGGCCAGCTTCTCTACTTCTATCTGCCTTGTTTAGCACTAATTGCCAAGTTCAAGTACGCTGCCAGTCGTATTGATTGAAGTTCTTCGCGGTGTGCAAAAATGTAATATGAGCAAACACACGCTATACTTATTAAAAGTGGCAATTCCTTATCATTGTCGTCGATGGATAGCAGAGTCAAACTTTGACGTGAAGCTCATGCCACAAAATGGTAGCGAATTAAAGAACATCTTGTTGCAAAATATAATGCGGTGTAAGCTGAGGCGTTTAGGGTTGTAGTTAAGGTCTATAAAAATCATGTACAAGAAAAAAAGATGCACTGCAAAAATATATCACGTTGTTCAAATTCTGTTGTTTCATTTCTGAAAATTTGTAACTTTTTGCTATCGATACGAATTGTCTCTTTTAGAGTTTATTAAACAGCAGAAGTTTTCTTCTTTGTAGGCGTGTCTCAACGAACTCCTTTGCACTCATCGCTGAGATAAAATGAAAGAAGAGGACCATTGGCTTCGACCATTTTGAGTTAGGTCACCAAAAATTTGGAGCCTTACAGAGAAATCTGAAATTGTCAGTACACAATTTTATGACCTACTCTTCACATCCGAGAAGAATTTGTACTGTTTGGACTTTGAAATGTTATGAAATCCGAGCTCACAACAGAAAACGTCAAATTTGATTAATTTGTCAATTTTTTCGAAAATCATGACTTTTCACAGAGGCATCCAAACATCACCATCTATTCTCATTTGCAAAGAGTAGGTCATGAAACCTATGTGCCGACGTTTGGTTTTACATCTTCCAAATCATTGACGACCTATTTCAAGATGATCGAGGCCTGAATGGTCTTCTTTTCCACCTTTTCACCTCTGCGGTGAATGTATTGCTCGAGATACATATACTAGGCTGATTCAAAAGTTCTGTCCGATTTACGATTTTTCATTCAAAATCTTATACTTTTTCAAAGACAATAATATTGAACAAATTGAATTTTATTGAATTAAGCTAATTTATAGCTATCACATGCACTGTATGCCAGTAACGTTCAAATTCTGCAGGGTTTTCTCTAAAACTATCCAGTTTAAGTTACTAATGCTTCCATGTGAGGATGGACAGACATATTCGGCTGCCATCATTGAGTAGCTTATACTTCAGGTTCTTTTGCGGCTGAAGAGAGTTAAAGTTATCTTTGCTGCATAGAAATTTTTTTGCTAGCAAATAAAAAAACCCCACTATTTGAGCCCTCCTCCGATGCGAAAATATGCCGACTTTCTAATATTTGATTTTTTCTTGCTGTCGCAAATGAAAAAAGCATTGGCTGACGGTCCCTGCTTGCCATCGCTTTACTCTAACATATGAAATATTGAATGCATCACCCATCGCTATATGTAAATTGTTGTCGCTTGTTGAATAACTGGGTTTCTCTTCCATCTTTGAAAAAAATTGGAAAAGTAAGACATTCTTTACGCTGGAGGAAAAGTGTGCTTATGTTAGCCCATTACACCCTCAACCGTTATAAATTCTCATATACAGGGTGTCCGTAAAGTATGTATACACTGTTTGATCGTTGATATCTCTTTTCCCAAGAAGTTTTTTGCCTTGCTTCAGGCAACATTTTGTAGAGCTGGCTTCAACTTAGATTTACAGTATAGAGCGAATCGTTCATCTTTCTTTATTACTGTAGGAATACGGTAGAAACTTCAAAGAGGGTTTTGAGCCATGAAAGGCCATATTTTGCCTCAGAAAGGAAACAAAACAGCCTGAAAGCTCTTGTATTAGGCTAATTAGAGTTGTTGATTCTAACTGTGCGGTTCCCAACTTATTATGATGCTTCATTGAAAAGCTATGCCGGGTAAGAGGTAGCGGCCATTTTTTCAGTGTTCCTAAAAAGTGCGGTTACACCGTTTAGAAAGCTTCGCAATCTTGTGAATAGTTGAGTATTGAACTCAGCGTCCATAAAAACCCTATTACACAAGTTTTCACATTTTGAAAAATTTTGAAACGGCAGCTTTTTCCACATTGACACCATATGTTTCAAGTTTCTAGCGTAATACTACAGTAACAGTGGGTGATTGCTGATTCGCTCTATGCTGTAAATTTAAGTTGAAGCCAGCTCTACAAAATGGTACTTGAAGCAAGGCAAAAGACTTCTTGGGAAAAGAGAATATCAACGATCAAACAGTGTATACATACTTTACGGACACCCTGTATATAGTTTTGTGAGCACTGCGGAAGTTCCCCTTCACGGAAACTTTTTCTTGGACATGACTGTATTTTGGCAACTTTGCTTCGGGGCTTAAAATTTCATCATAAGGAAGTTGATTCGGCAAGCATCAGTAAGCACTAGAAAGAGCAAGAAAGTACTTCTAGACGATGGTTATGACAGTGCCATAAGCAAAACCCTAAGAAAATAGCTGCGCTAAAACAAGGCAATTGAAAATCGGACAGAACTTTTGAATCAGCCTACTACAAAAAGGAAGACTTCTTCTATCCGATAAAATCAGAAAGATTGTGACGATAACAATAAGCTACGAATTTTTAAAGTGAAACGGCAGAAGCTTTGGACAACCTAATATATCAGAAATGCATCTTTTTCTCGTGCACATAATTTTTATGGACCTTAACCTTTATCCTAAACGCATCAGCTTGTATCTCATTATATTTTGCAACAATATGTTCTTTGATTCGCTACCGCTAATTTTGTAGTTTGAGCTTCATATCCAACTTTGACTATGCTTTCCATCGACGAATGATTAGGAATTGCTTCCACCACCCACTCTGAACATTCTTACGCTCTTCATCCACTTTATCCGCTTGTAATCAAACGACAATACATTAGGTCATTCCGAAAGTATTTTCGCTTTTTTCAAACGGACGCCACATTTGATGGAACAAAGGTTTTAAAGAGAGCTTGGAAGCATTCAAAGCAGCATTTCATTCTCTTTCTAAAGGTTATGAAATTATGGCAAAACAGTCAATGAGCTTTCAGAAAATAGCCAAAATCTGCCCATGCTTTTTGAGATGGTCAAGTTTCACGATTTTTTAAAGCTTTCATATCAATCCTCAGAAGGAGTTCAAGTAACGGTTCGATAGAGTAAACCTTATAGAATACAGAACTACTTTTTTCTCGCTCGCCATAAATTTTCAAAAAGATCTTTCAACAGAACCATCGGATTTTGGCAGGCCCACCTCAGCCACAATCGCATCAAACATCATAATTTTTCAAATTTGAGACTACCAAGATGGTACTATACTGAGTTATCATTGATTTTACAAAGCAAGTGAGGGTTTATGGGTTCGAAATATCAAATTTCGAATTTTTCGGGTACAGCCTGGGGCTCGCTAAAAAAATGAGTTATAATGATTTCTCCCCGGAAACTAAACAAATCAGAAAAACACCTGTTAGAAAGAGGAGAAAATGCTGCATCGAATAGTGCGCGAGCTGCTCTCCTTATGATGTTCTACGAGGATTTAGCTGCCCAAGTATGGAAATCGGTAGCATCAGTTAAAATTCTGTTAAAAATGTACGACAAGCTATGGAAAGGAGAAAAAAGAAATGCTGTATTCTATAAGGTTTACTCTATCGAATTATTACTTGAAGTCCTTCTGGGGATTGATATGAAACTTTCAAAAAATCGTGAAACTTGGCCATCTCAAAAAGCATAGGTCGCAGATTTTGGTTATTTTCTGAAAGCTCAATTTCAATTTGCAACAATTTCATAATTGTTAGAAAAAGAATGAAATGCTGCATCGAATGCTCCCAAGACCTTTTGAAAATGTTGATTCCACGAATAGTAGCGTTCATTCAAAGAAAGCGACATTACTTTCGGAACGACCTAATATTTAATTACAATATACTGCCATATACATTGCTTTCCATCCAACGTCCCATATTCTACTCGCCATAGCCCCAGAATACAAAGCTATCTTGCTAAGCAGATGTGAGTTTCGTAATCAACAGTTCAGATAACCTCTATGAGCGAGTTTTCAAAGAACTTCGGGTTGTTCGATTTTTTCTCATTCCACGCTCTGAAGCTCGCCGATGGATTTTGGTCAAAATATTGATGACCTTGTGTACGAAAACTTTGCTATAGAGGTTTTTGTACACGCTCTTTACGAAAATTCTGGTCTTAGAGGATTACAAGGTTTTTTTGCGGAGATGTGAGGTAAGGGAACTGTAACTAATTACGAAAGTGCGTGATTTTGCCCGCACTTCTCGCCTATCTGTCAAAAAACTTGCCTGCTTGCTTTTCTAATTCAAAGTTGCTAGAAACAGTGCTATCGAATGGTTCATGACCCAGGCTCCATTCTATAAAAATCGCCGAGTTACGAGCCTACGAAAACACGTCCTCATAAATTTTGCCCAAAATGGAAAGGTCGCATTTTTGGTCCAAATTCCACCGTGAGTGCTTCTATGGCACTCGCATTGCAGATGTTATGTTTTACAAGACCTCGTGCTCGATTGTCGATAAACCTTGGCATGTGATTCAAATTGTGAATACAGTTTTTCAAAGCTGTTAACCAAGGTTGGTAGCAAGACTCTATTGTACGAAATGCCAACGTTTCGGCGGTCCGTCCGCTTTCTTCAGGGCTTCCTCAGCCTTGCCAGATCGGGATGTAGAGAACGAACGACCAGTACTGCGCTGCAGCTGCGCTATGAGTGAGTATGATGTTGAGTGATATAAGGATATATATGATATGATATATGATATGATATGATATGATATGATATGATTTGATATGATATGATATATATATGATATATATATACTCAATCATATATCTATGAGTGAGTGATATTATGCTCGCTTTCCCAATGACTCCCACTGTATAGAATATGGTGCTTGCTGTGCTTCAGCTGCTCAATTGAATATCAAAGCTATTTCGTGGCTAGAGCTCTAACACAATAAGATCCATTAAGGATGTGAAAAAATTTGATCAGCGTGTTGTACAAGCACTCACGGTGGAATATCGACGAAGTATGCGATCTTTACATTATGGGCAAATTTCATGAGGACGTGTTTACGTAGGCTCGTAACTCGGCGACTGTTACGGATTGGAGCCTGAGTAATGCACCATTCGACAGCACTGTTCCTAGTAACTTTGACTTAGGCCCGTATGCACGTACATCCCCGCGGGGAGGGGATGTGCGCTTAACCATTGAAATGATCCCCGCTGGGGATCCCCTCCCCTCCCCGCGCGAACCCCCGTATGCACAACAACCAATATCGTACAAGGGATCCCCTGTGGGGAGGGGAAGTGAACCCTCTTATGCACAAGAGGGGATCAAGCGGGGAAATCACCTTGCTTTCAAATTTTCTATGAAAAACTCTTTCTTATTTCATATTTTGACTACAACTCATCTTCATCTCCTCACTTTAATTAATTTAGGGTTGCGGAATGCGCGTATGCAGTGACTGCGCTCGGGGCGCTAAAAATGAATTTTTCTACTCCCATTATGTTCCTGCTTTCTTGGATGCTGCCCACTTTCGTTCATGCTGCTCCATTTCAGCGTAAAAATGTTGAACTATAGAAGTTGATGTGTCTCTGCAAGGGAATGGGTAGAAGACATTATGCTGCCGAAAAGGGGGGGGGGTGCCGCGCGGACGCTCAAAGCAGTATTCTAACACATAACAGAAGCTGCAAATTGTGCCAGCTCTCCATAAACGCTGTAACTATCAGCTGCATATCGTCCTTTATCCCAGGGGAATGATCCCCAGCAGCCATCCCTGCTATGCACAAGGGGAACGCTGGGGAGGGGATCACTCCCCAGGGGATTTCTACTCAGAAATAGGCAAATATGCTACTTTCTAGATTTTTTCGAGGCAGCTTATGTCAAAAAAAACAAGATAATGGCAACATGTCATGAAATATGAAAGTTACAGTGTGTTTACTCAGCCTATATAGTTAAAACTATTATGTTATATGAAAAATGCGCAAATTTCCTGAATGATCAAGAACTCTTAAAAATAATCGAAATTGGCAGCTATTGTTGCTCGGATTTCTTCTTAAGAGGCGAATGTAGAAAAGAAAGACAAATTGGAAGCCACAGGTCGCTGAGAGAAGAACCCGGCATTCAAAGAAAATCCTCCATCAAAATGAACGAAATGCTTGGTAATGACTGAGCAGAACCAGAATATCCGCGTCTCTAGCATGATCTACACCATCGAACCCCTACTTCTTTGCAGGGGATGTCGATCCCCTCCCCCGCGTTATTGAGTTGAATTCGCGCATACGGGGTTCGAGTGGGGGAAGGGAAGGGATCCCCTCCCCCATTCGAACCCCGTATGCACTGGGGTTCGCTCGATCAATACCTCTGAAATCATTCACACCATCCCCGCTTGAGTGCAGGGGAGGGGATCGCTCCCCTCCCCTCTGTCATGGCGGGGTTCGGCGGAGGGGATCGTTCCCCTGGGGATCCAGTTCCCCTCCCCTCCCCAGCGGGGACGTACGTGCATACGGGCCTTAGAGAAGCACGCAGGCAAGTTTTCTGGCAGATACGCGAGAAGTGCGGGCAAAATTACGCACTCTCATGATTCAGTTACAGTTCTCCCACCTAATATCTCTGCAGAAAAACCCTGTAATCCTCAAAGACCACGATTTTCGTAAAGAGCGTGTCCGAAAACCTCTATAAGCGAAATTTCCGTACAATCCAAAATCATCAGCATTTTGACCAAAATCCATCTGCAAGCTTCAGAGCGTGGATCGAGAAAAAATCAAACAACCCGAAGTTCTTTGAAAACTCGCTCATAGAGGTTATCTGAACCGTTGATTACGAAACTCACATCTGGCAAGATAGCTCCGTATTCTAGGGCTATGACGAGTAGAATATGGGACGACAAGATTTTTCCACAAATCGCCAGCCCTTCTATCTCCTTTGAATGCTTTTAAACGGTCTTTAGTGGAGTCTATTAGGGGCACTGCGCGCTGCTCCACACATTTGCGAAGAGACGTCGCAGAAAGATTCAAGAATACTAAAACCGGAGCATCAAAAACGTGCAGAACATCCAAAGATTCGTCTTGATGAGCTGAGCACGCCGCTTCTTTCTGATTAAAAATTTACTGTTCCGAAGGAAGTTATGGCAAGTATAATAGAATAAAACTCGTAATATTTTCAGAATTCACCAACTCTTCTCTCTGTTTTGGAAAGAAGTCTGAGGCAATTCTTTAACGCACGATAATCTACAAAAACAGTACTATCGAATAATATTCAGTGGAATCTTCCATGTGGGATAGGCGCTGCTTCACATCTTTGCAAAAGGACCCCCGCAGAAGAATTTGGAAAAATTGGAAACGGAATATCGAAGATATCGTACCCCACTTTCAATATATCAGAAGATGTTCCGTGCCGAGCTAAATCGAATGGTGGCTTTGGATTCAGAATTTGTCCACTCTGAATTGAGATATGCGACGCGATGGCGATGTCCGCACATTAGACGACCGTCACATAACTCACGCGACCGTCGCATGACTTACGCAACGGTCGCCTAAGTCTAAATCCATTCGCGTCTTTTTTTCAAAAAAATGTGAGCGGTATGTATAATGGTGAGAAGCGATTGGCGACTTACTAACTGATTACAACCATAACAAAGATTAACAGCTTCACAAAAGGTGTTTAAAGGATTATGAGAGCTCCTTACATGAAATTACATTTATTGGGACACTCTGGTTATCTTTCCCGAAATGCTATCATTTTTGATACTTCATTGTATTAGGTTGTCCCGAACGTTCTGTCATATTTGAAAACTTGTAACTTTTTGCAATCTCGATGGATTTGCTTCTTTTTTATTTCATTGGAAGGGAGAGGTCTTCCTTTTTGTAGCAGTGCCTCGATGAGTTTCCACTATACTTCATTGCAGAGATAAAATGGAAAAAGAAGGCTACTTAAGCATGAGCAATTTAAGATAGGTCGCCAAAAATCTGAAACGCTGCAGAAAAATCTGGAATTGCTAGCACATAAGTTCTACGAACTGTTCTCTGAACTTGAGAGAAAACCTATGCTGTTTATGTGAAAAATTATAATTTTCGAGTTTACAATAGGAAACGCTAAAATTGATCAATGTCACTTTTCTCAAAAATTATAACTTTTTATTGAGACGTCCAAACAGCAATTTTTTTAATGCAAAGAGTAGGTCATAAAACTTACATACTGACAATTCCGGATTTTTCTGCAGCGTTCCAGACTTGGCGACCTAACTTAAAATGCAAAGACCAAGTGGTCTTCTTCTTCCTTCATTATCTCTACAATAAAACTATAGCTGAGCTCACTGAGATAGCTCTACAAAGGCAGATCCGTTGAGGCAGCAAAAAGTTACAAATTTTCAAAAATGAAACGATAGAACTTTCGGGACAACATAATGATGGTGTATGTGAAAGAAAACAACTTCTGTTAGATGACAGCGCAAAAAAAATTTCTGAAGATCTCAGATCAAAAGCATCAAAGATCATTGATTAAGAAATAATGCAACACAGTAGTAATGATTGAAAATGAATGAAAGCAAGCAGCCTCTACAAGTACAAGTTGTCAACTCCACTCATCCCATCTATGTTTCAGAGTGTGTCAACGAAAACAATAATTCACGCACTATTGCATTGTTCATGGAAAATTTCGATAGTATTGTTGATGGAACCATGAAGTCAGCTGGTCTAAAATTGGATTTAATTAGCTTAATGATAATTGTCAAGTGCAGTTTTTGCTTTTACAAATAAGGTCAGAAGCTAATTGCAGTGTTAGCTTGCAAATAATGTAAGAGCGTTCAGCTTGGATAATTACGCCACTTAAACAATGTGCCTCACCAAATTTATTCTTTTCTGCTGTTGATAGTACATTGCGTTGCAAGGGCAGCAGATTTTCGTCAAATTGTCTTGGGTTGAACGAAATGTGAGGGCATGTTTGATACTGACAATCCATGAACGGATCTGGAAACGATAGAACCATAGAGGCAATGTTGTTGCTGAGTTTTGTGTAGCGACATTTTGCAGTGAAATACAATGCAAAATCATTGCAAGCTCCACAAATTTATCTCAATGGAAGAGCACTCATCGCTTCAATACATTCATTCCTAATCTTGTCTTTACTCCTTTTCTATTCATTTGAAGAGTATATAAAGCAGCTGAAATTCAGCAAACCCATCCTCAAATGGTGTCGCTAGCTACTGTAAGTTGGTTATAGATACCATAGTGTTGAATTCAACTAGCCTTTCGTTCAGGTAATCTTCCTTCTTGGAGCAATCTTCATCCATGAAGTATGCGGAGGTCCAACAACAGAGCAGCTTTTTCGTCGGAAGTGGTACGATCCTGACAGCAATCTTACGGATCCCACACTGAGGTTCAAACCTGGGTCTGAATCTGTACGCAAACATCATGGATTAAGAAAGCGTTCACTTTGGAGTAGATTGTGGGATCTTTTGAGTTCACTTGTTGGTGAACCTCTTACCGATCAAGAACGTTCCGAAAAACGTAAGGAGTTGGAGAGAAGGCTGCAAATGGAAAGAAGGCTGCACAACATCAGCGAGTACGGTCAAGGACATGGTCATTTTGGTGATGGCTTTTTTGCGGGCCATCACCCCCACGATTATTATTATTACGAATATTATATGGATCAAGGCCCCAATCCTGATCTGAGATAAATTCAAACCGTTTCAATAAAAATTGTGATGTTCACTTGTATTTACTTCTGCAAACAGAAAATGTTTTAAAACTTCTTCACTCTGTGCTACATGAGACGAATGCGTTTCATTGTCCAAGCAGTGCTTCAAAGGTTAAAGGCAACGTTTTTACATATAAATTGTCCTCTAATAATCTGAAGCAAACACATGGAGAAGGAATGGTCGGAAGCACATGAAAGGAAGGTAAAAAAGGCATTGAGTTAGATCTTCTGAAATTATTAGGTTGTCCGGAATGCCCGTTTTGAATTTCAACCTCAATAAGTCATAGACTTCTCACTTCTGAATAGGTTGCAAAGTACCATTCAATAGAGGAAATTAAGCTCCATAAGATATCTTTCCTGCTTTTGCAACAGCTCTTATCCACCTCGAGTTTTAAGGTGAAAAGTAGAAAGGCTCAGCTGCCCGAAAAGTCGAGAAAAATCGTAACTCAATTCATAAAATTCCTACAAAAATTCTAACTTGCTCACGTAAACATTATCCACATAAGACATCTAATACGCCTTTGCCGTATTTTTTCTATGCTAGAAACCAAGAAAACGGAAATTTTCGTTCATTTTCTGAAGTGATGCTGTGCCATCCTCACACAGGTAGTTGTATACCACAAGCCTGTAGAAGTACAGACTCAATTTTTCAGCTCTCTACAAGCTTTGGTTCTCGAAAAATGCCGCATAGAGCTTTTCCTAGTAAGGTGGTTCAAGCTAAAATTCAAATTTCTCGAGAACTAGAGCTTGTAGAGAGCTGAGAATTTACGTTTATACTTCTACAGGTTTGTAGTATACAACTAACTATGTGAGGACGGCACAGCATCACTTTGGCACGAAAATTAAATGCACGAACATTTCCGTTTTCTTGATTTCTAACAGAGGAAAAAGTACGGCAAAGACATATATAGATGTCTTATGTGGATAGTGTTTACGTGAGCAAGTTAAAATTTTTGTATGATTTTTATGAGTTGACTTTTTGTAGGATTTTTATGTGTTGACGAGAATGAGAGCTGTTGCAAAAGCAAGAAGGCCATCTTGTAGAGCAACCTATTTAGAAGCGAGAAGTGTATGACTTATTGCAATTGAAATTCAAAACGGGCATTAATTTCCGGACAACCTAATAAATTATGTTAGTTGCGTTCGCTTCGGTTTTTTGAAAATAGAGTCGAGATTGCGACCAAGATGTTGGAAAATTAGTATGTTGCTATGAAAAAAGAACGAGGTTAAGTATATACGATCTAATCAAGAATGAATGCGCAAATTCTTCGTAATTTTTGCAGTCCATCACTCAAAGTTTGAAAATGCAACAGAAGCATCATGTCTAGCGTCTATAAATCTTGCGATTAGGCACTGTGATTCTCGCCAAATGCAGGATTATTTGAACAGCATTACATGATCGTTTCTTCCAGAAACTTCGTGAGCTTTTAGTGTGGCGATGGCCTTATTGTTACAGCTCCTCTACCTAAGAAACATCTTCCTCCATAAGGTCGACAAGTAACTGCAACTACACAGCTGGACTCGCAAGAAGATGATCATTACCTAGCCTTAGGTCACGGAGCCTCTCCTTTCAGCCGCCGAGCCAGTTGAATCAAAGAGTACATAAATTTATCATATCAAAAATTTAGCTGGCAAGATTTATTAGGTCTGTGCAAATGTCCTCTCCTTTCTTTGCGCCGACCCCAAATCCCGTTTAGTTACATCAATATTATTTTCCAAGCATGATATCATGCATAACTTCCTTTTTTCGGCAGCTACGTTCTCGTTGCAATCTGCTAACGAGCGCTGAGATAACTTCCAAAGCTTACGACATTTGTACCACGCCTGATTTAAGCTATTTTCGGAATACTCATTTAAGACTTTCAAATGTGCTTTGAAAGCCAAGTGATAAAGCAATCTTTCTGCAGATCAATGCGTTATAGAACCATTGAGATATAAATTTTGAAGTGTCCAAATTTCCTGATCGCTCTTATCTAACCTTGTCAAACATAAAATGTTACACAGTTCAGGTAGCATTCAGTGCAATTTCTTCCATTTTTATAACAGTCATCATTTCGTCGCGATACATACCATTTTTGCATACAAAATCGCAGTATTTCTCAATTACGGCTGAGCACTATTGTATCCTATATTTCAAAATCTACATATTTTGAAGCAGTAAACTCTAATTCAATGTTTGAAGTTATAAAAATAACAATCAAGTTTTAAAATCTCGATCGTTCTAAAATCTTAAACTCTGAAAATTTTGCGATGTTTGGTGTAATTATATGTTGTGCTTTTTTTGAGAATTTACTGCATTTGGAAAATTGTTCACTAAAATTCTAAAAAGCATGCTAGAGAAACATATTAAGCTGCAAAAGTTGCGCTATCGGGGCGTTGTCAAAGCACTTTTAGAGTCTAAATAAGCCCAGAAAATTTGCGAATAATGGAAATTTTGAAAATGAGGGGTCGCAATCTTCGGCAATTATCTCCGTAATCATCGTAAGCTGCGTCGGAAACATAACGAATGGAAAGAGGAAGAAATTCTAAACTAAAATTTATTCTAAATGTTCGCTTATCTTCACTCTCCGAGATTCGAAGGCGTTTGGAAAAAGTAAGAGCTTTTACACAAACCTAATAGGTATGTAATTTTACGTATAGGGTGGTCCACAGGAAGTCCACACTCTACATGCAGACGATATTTGTAGCCTTGCAAAGACTGAATAAAATTGCGATTTTGTCTTTATATGATAGGCAAGAGAATTATATTCACAATACTCCAACCGCTAATTGGTAATCGCTTCTGGCTTCTGTAGATGTTTATTTTCTTCAGAAAATTTTTTACGATGCGCGCATTGTTTTTGGCGGCGCTTCTTCCAAGGTTCTCGCCGGATCTTTTCTACATCGCATATCGAATGAAGCAGGACTCGAGAAGGTGTCGTTTGCTTGTTGTTTTCAGGTTTATTAGGATAAAAATCTATGAGGATGTAATATTAAAATCTAGAGAATGGAATATTTGAACTTATTACATAGTTCAATGTGGTCCACCTAAAATTTGAAAGTGTCGCAGAAAATTCGTTTTCGGTCTATTTCGTGCCATGTTTTGGTAATAGTAATCTTTTCCATATCTTTCTGTCTCATTGTGGCCATTCCTGGGTTCGATTCTTATTAGGTTGGCTAGAAAATAATTTTGCTTCGGCATGAAATTCATCACAAAAAATTTTCTAGTTATTTTTTATCCATGGTAAGGAAGTAAGGAAGTAAGGAAGTAGTTCAAAGTTTCTTCTATCACATATCAAATATTCGAGATTCTCAATCATCAGTTAGGTAGCTAGAGTCATGCTTCAATATGGATAATAATTCTAAACGCTCAATTCTGCAACTTTTGTAGGCAGTGGCTCGGCAAATCTCAACCTAGTCAAATTTGCGCTTACCTGGGGTGTTCCAATACGCTGATCCCGAAAATCCACTTTTGAAAGCTTGAAAACGGCGAAAATGAGCGTTTTTCAATGCCCTTCCCTTTGATATTGGACGAGTGGAGCAAGGCCAATGTCGCTAAATCGTGGTGGGACCTAATGGTTATAATGTTGCGGCGGGCAGTTTCCAATGGTGAGAAGGAAATTGCCAACTCGTCCAGATGCGTGTAAGATTGGCCTGCGCGTGTAAGTTCGAGAGCGATATTCTCGGCAGGGAAAGCATGCTGTGCACTGTTTTCATAGTTGGGCGATAAGGACGTTCATAAAACCTGCAGAACACCATAGACGTTCTAGGCAAAATTTGTTTTAGATTTTTATCCTCTTTCTTACTGCTATATTTGCTTTCTGATCTACCCTGTCTTTGCGATGTTTATCGCCATGGTTTTCTGAGCAGCTCAACAGTAACGTCAAACATTTCCTGAATTCAAAAAATTTTTCTCCTGCTATTTTCAAAGATCGCTAATAATTGTTATGTAGAGCAAATCTTCGGCTACATCAAACTTACTTTATATTACATGGGCCACCTTTATCAAGTTCTAAATAATTATTTATTTGGGGAAAATTGCGGCTTTTTGATTACGTCTACCACGTAAAATTACCAAAAATTCCGGAAAACTGATTTTTCAAAGCAAACTAAACTTGACTATGTTGCATAAATAATGCTCATTATCAATCAAGTTTCTAACTGCGGAATTTTTGCGGCAGTGGCGTGTTTCATGACTTCGCAAAAATCGAGAACTCTAAAAATAATTTTTTAGAGCTATAAACAGCAGGTTAGAAGAATCTAAAAATATAGGCATGTATTACAAAATTTACTCTATTTGCGCCATATTTAACATTTTCAGAACTTTCGATTGAAATTTAGAAAATTAGCCGAACTTTTAGTAAATAAAAATGACGGGTGAAGAATTGTGGCAATTATAGAAAAAAGCATACATAAATATGGCTAGGAAATAAAACCATAAGAAAGAGAAGGAAAAGTTGCATCGAATGCATGTTGAAAGTCATTCAGGTTTTTATTGTGCGTGGTCTTATAGGGGTTTGAAAAAACGGACAAAACTTTCAGGACAACCCAATATTTGCGCACCTGAGAAATTCGGGTTTTCTCATTCTTTCGCGGTTTTTCGTTGGAAAATAGTTTCTGTTCAAACAACTTCCAAGATTCAGTTTTCCTTGAAGTGCTCTTTTCAAAGATATTAGGTACGGGGCAAAAAATCGTCTGTAGCATTATTTGTAGGAGCCGAAAACCAACCGAAATTATATTAGCAACCTGATAGTTAGATTTGATCTAGCTTCAATCTCAAATGCTGCCTTTTAGAAAACGCAAATCGCGGATTTTCTAGATTTTGAAAAATGTATCGGAAACGGATTTTGAAGGGCTATAGCCTTATAGGGTATATTCTTAGGCCAAAAGAAAAATTCAGGACGCCATGTGGATTTTTGAGCAGGACCAGGCAGCACTAGTCAGCGAGAAAAAAGATTTTGCAGTGGTGTGTAGTCGATTCAGGCATTGCAACAAACGACGTTTCGTCTTGTAACTCGCCTAGTATTAACCCCACAGATTCTCGCACTGGTTTACCAGCCAAAAACATGCTCGAGCAAGAAAGCAAGAGCTAATTCACTTGATTTGTTAAAAGAACTGATGAGAGCTGTAAATATTTCTGTAGGAAGCATTGCACGCATTTGGGGAAGAGATTAGAGAATAAGTGCTTTTACCAAAGCCACAAGGGTTCATCTTGAAACTGATTTGAAAGATCTTATACAGAAGTTTTTGTCTTTGAGATAAAGACAAGAACTTTTGATTTCATTCACTCCTTGCCAAGTTATGAAGATTTTCCTAACGTGACACTTCATGTGGAGCACTTTACATATATAGGCAAATCACAGCACCGAAGACTGCAGACTTATCGACGTCTCTTTGATGCGCTTTTTCGCCTTTCTAACCATCTGCTGTCTCTCTCATGCACGAACTATCTCGACCGGACGTATCGGCACCCAGTCTTCGCATGTTATGAATCATGTATACTTTGAATACCATCAGTGATTCTATGCAGCCATTTTTTAAATACCAGGTGGCTTCTAGTCGTGTAGTCTTCATCCTTTTTCTCATTTTTTGAAGAAGCGTTTGATTCGGTAAGATAAGTAAATCATCGAAAAAAAGTTGAACGGGTTTTCAAAATAAACTTATTATTCCCAACAAAAGTTGATCTGCTTTGGCGCTGAAAGGTACATTATCATCCAATATACTCCTCTGATCTCGCTTTAGCAGATTATCTACCATTTGTTTCACTTTACCGCAAATTATATGAACGGCATTTGCTTTGATTCTGAAGACGATGCCAGGCTTGGCTAAACGGCTAAGCCAACGAAATTTTGGAAGAACAGGACTGAAAACCTGACGGAAAGGTGGCACAAAGTTGCGTCCGACAACGGAATTTACATTGACGGCCTCTGTGACAACTTTGTCATTTCAGTGATGTAAAGACACCGTCCACCCAAAATGGGGTCGATGAGATTTTGCTACCTAAGAATAGTGGGGCCTCCATTTGTATACTTACCCAACTCGCGCTGACAAAGGTTACTTCCGAAGCGAGAATTGATTCAAAAATCGCTTGGATGACAGATTCGCCACGTTGGCTCCTTCCCCCCCCCCTTTGAGTGGGCATGACGTTCGTCCCGCCCATCCGTACGCCCCCAACCAATCGCCGTTTCAAAAAATCGCTCTGTGGTTCTGAAAACGGGGTTTTTCGTGGTTTTCGCTGATTTCCGACTTGATGTTTGGAAACAGGGATATGAGAAGGCTCTGGGATTTCAAAAACACTGAGGTCGAAATTTTGGGTGGGCGGTGCCTTTAAAAACTCTACGAACTCATTTAACGGCCTGCCTACTGCTCCGCATGCAAACTTTTGAAATAAAATTCGCAAGGTTTTTCAATTTTTGTACATGAATTATGTTTCGAAGGTGAGCAGAATATTGTAAAAGCGACATGTTAGAAAAAGTTTCACTACTGAACAGTATCCGTGAAAATAATCTTTGCATGACAAGTATTTTTCGTGTAATATTGAAAGTATCTGCTGGGATGCCAAATTAGCCACGGTAGTGCCATACTTGCAAAAAGTTTGCAAATCATTGCGTCCGCACTGCCATTATCTAACGTCAGGTCTGCGGTTTGCTGCAGTGATCTGTCACGATTGCTTGTCATTTCTCATTTTCTGCGATCTCTCCGGCGCGCGCGTGCAGCGCGCATACAGCACAGACCGCGACTGTTGCGAACACGCGATTGAGCCACCGTTTGTCTGAACCATTGAGACGAACTATACCCAGAGTCAACTTCCACATGTCAAGACCTTATGCGATGGGTAGAGGACTACGTCGACGAGGAGGGGCGGTCCCCACTACGGAGTTACGTTCCTGCAAGAAACGGACCCTTCCACATTCAGCGACTTATAGTCTTCCACCGCTATGCGTCTGCAATGTTCTGCATAGTTTAGTGCCTATTTTTGCCTATTTTTGCCAATGTGCCGTCTCAGACACTGGGAGTGGACGAGCCGTAGCCCTTAATTACTACTGCGGGCGGTTTCCACACTTTCTGCGGGCTAACTAGCCGAGGAATAGGGGTGTAGTCCGGAAGGCGACAAAACCCAGTTAGAGCGAGCGCATGGAGGCCACGCCCCTCATAAGCGCTTGTGACCGAGCGCGAGGTCAATCAGGCCAGGGACTGACGCTCTTTCGGCACACACGCTGGCGCAGTAATGGTTGCAGCATTCTTCAGACTTCCCATTGATTTCCCTTATCGCGTATTGTCAAACAACTGGTGTATGGGCTAAGCAGTGTACGGAGTAAATGTGTCACTTGAAACCTGTTTATCTCCTTGTTGGTAATTGTCCATAAGTTTGGTAGTGCAACATTTGGTTTCCTCAATTCAAGATTAAAAGATCAAGCATTACAGACCTACGAAACACATTATTATAGGTTTGGAACAAATGAGAGAGCATTATCGCAATTCACCATCCAAAAGACGGGTTATAAGCAGGTCAATTTCTTCGAAAGCGCATTCTTTTGATCTAGGAGTGCAGTTCTTCCGTAATCTTCATTCCTTTGATTCACGAATCTTCATTCCTTCAATTCACGGAAGTCGATTTGTCATATTCAGTCATAGATCATACATCGCAATGACTGAGCTTGTCATGAACGGTAATCAGGACATGACAAAGGCAGAGTGTGGTATTGTTCAAACAGACAAGATAAATCAAAACGATCATACTGTTGCAAATCAGCTCTCTTTCGGTGGAAGAGATACAAACTCTTTTTGTAGTATAACAATATTGATTTATCTTTCTGTTTATAATATAATACCAACTCTTCAAACACCTTCTCATGCTTCTCTGCGCTGTTCTTTCCTACAGTTTGAACGTTAATCCTTTATTCTCAACGAAAAATAAAGGCAGCAATGCTAACAATAAGGAAAAAGAATGTTATTATCATTTGCACATTGCAGCGTATTGCAAGCGACAGCTTGAATAAAAAAGAAGTGCTCGAATAATCTCGAAATCGGGATCCCACCGCAGAATGCGTCTTTGCTCGAAGTGCTCCAAATCTTCTTCTATGTTTAGCCTGCAGAAAAGTCGAATTGTAAAAAAAATGCAAAAGAATAATAGCTCACCTTTACTTGATATAACTGGCTAACAGTACTGTTGTTGAGTGGAATTCTATTCACATTCTATCCGTTCGACATAATCAATTTGGACGAGGTCTGCACAAGAACTAATCAACACATAAAAATAGGTATAGTATAAGTAGGTATGGTATAATTAACTATTATCTAATATGAAAAATACAAAAGTATCACATCACTCAAGAACGCAGATATCTACTAACCTCCTTACTGGGATGATATTTTGTTGCACTATACATAATGCTGCAACCTGAAACATACCCTATTTTCAGGTGTATAAGCCGCGGGGTGGTCCTAGCTTACATCGATCAGCCAGAACATATCAATGGACCTCGCATCCAAAGGACCCTATGCCGTGCTGCGTATTGCTTGAAAGAATCGTGCGGCATAAGGATCGCTTCTCGAAACACAATAAGGCGGCTGAGCAGCCCGGGCGAAAATTTGAAAAAGTGCGGCTTATACACCTGAAAATAGGGTAATTTTATACGAAAGCCAGTTTTGAAGAGCATATGCTTACAGATAGGCAAATATTAGGTCGTTCCGAAAATAATGTCGCTTTCTTTGAATGAACGTTACTATTCGTGGAATCAACATTTCCAAAAGATCTTAGAAGCATTCGATGCAGCACTTCATCCTCTTTCTGGTGGTTCTAATTTCACTGCACAACATTCAATGACCTCTCGAAAAATTACCAAAATCTGCGACTCATGCTTTTTGCCATGGTAAAGTTCGGCTATTTTTCTAAATTTTTGTACCTAATCTCCGAAAAAGTACAGGTGGCAGGTAGATAGAGCAAACACTATAGAACACAGAGTAATTCTTTTTTTTTCCTTAGCTTGCTGCTTAGAGTTTCTGGAATCAATTTTTTTATGCTATCAATTCCCATATTTGGTCAACTCAAACCTCACAGAACAACAACCGGTAAGCAACTCGGGTGTCGTTCGACGCAGATTTTCTCCTCTTTCTATCAATTATTTTTTGTTTCCGATTCATCAAGTTTTCCGGATAAAATCATCACAATTCAACTTTTTCAAGGCACCCTAAGGTGTATCCGAAGTTTTCGAAAATTACTAAACCGAAGCGGTAAATGCTCGTTTGGTTTGTGAAATTAGTGTCAAAACAATCTATCTTTGTAAGTTTCAAAATCCGAACATTTATTGATGTTTCATTCATTTGTGTCTGAGACGAGCCTGCTAAAATGTGGTGGTTCCATCAAAAAATCTGTGCAAAAATTATGACGGGCTCTGGAAAGTAGGAAAAAGTTGTGCTGTTTCCTGTAGGATTCGCTTCATCCATCCATTATTTGGACTCCTTCTAAGGTTTGTTAAAAAATTTTTAGAAAAATTGTGAAACTTGGCCATCTCAAAAAGCATAGATCGCAGATTTTGGCTTTTTTTCTGGAAGCTCATTGACCGTATTGCAACAACTTTATAACCTTAAAAAAGAGAATAAAATGCTGCATCAAATGCTACCAGAATCTCCTACACACCTTTGTTCCACGAGATGTGGCATACGTTTGAAAAAAGCGACATTACTTTCGGAACAACCTAATATAATACAAAAGAAAGCAAATCATCAAATCACCACAGTGAGCAATGATATACATACACGAAACAAACTCGTTAAAAATAACCACATGAGAAGAAACGACGAAGTCAGAGATTGAAGAGCCATGCGCAATTTATACAAAGGCGCCCAAATCCAAATATCCAGAGCATCGTAACAACGGGAAACTCGGGCAGGGCGTGGCCACTAGCCGCGCCTGTTCTAGGTCATTTGTCGCCTTCCGGACGTTCCCCGAGGAATAGGCGGTTGCAGTAAACTTAGGGTCTCCGGCCGAATTAAATTGAGGATCTCTGTTCGCTTAGTGTATTCTAGTGTTACTGCATCAAAGGGCGCGTGTAGGTGGCATTACGGCTGCCCCAAAGTTCTTCATTTACTGAAAACTCGTCGCTCGTGCGCTTCCAGGGTCTGAGAATTAAAGAATATATAAGTTTTTGACACGTACTTTTCTAGCTGCTTTTGCTGCAATGGTGAGATTAGAACAACACTACTGCAATATAAGTTACCTTGAGAAGCTACCTCAGAGTAGAATTTGCCCCAAGGTATAATTTCCTATTGATCAACATCTGTCTCTCAAGGTTAAAATTACCTGTGCCAGCATGATAAACACTGACGTTTTCTCAGAGAATGGCGTGGCGTACTTTCGGTGAATTGCTTTTTTTCATATCTGCATGATATTTACGCAAGGATACTTATGTCTTTAGAGTCTGAAGCGCTACATTTGGTGAATTGGAGAGGATAAAGTCCACATATTCAACAATTAGAGCTTTCAGGACTCTATCCGGAAAACTATCTGCTTCTAAATAGAATCTACTAAAAATTTCTCTTCTGCGATGCCTACCTCTGAAGAATGTTTGCTCGTTCGGCATCAAACATTCTCCACATTTTTGACATGCTTCATAAAAGCGATTTCGCAGACAGTCACAATTAGGGATTTGCCTAGTTTATTGATGAGCTTAGAGTTGTTTCATACTGTATTCGCTGCAGCCAAAGGACTGCAGCAGCGGCAGTCAATCGACTGCTGCCTGAAACATTCTTTAGACGATAACAGCCGTTTTTTTTTCAAGCCGTTCTGAGTGTAAGAAGGACGCGCGATGTTTAGTGAACTATATTTGCTCAACATTCTTTCCAAACAAATATGACTTCATCAAGACAGTTTAGAATTTCTAAATGGATTTTGTGATGAAACGCTTTGTGAAGACTCCGATGCTTGCATTACAAATTTATACATCAGAGGCAACTCTAACTATGCGAGTTGAAGTTGAATGGATGAACAAAGTAAATAAAGAGCAAAAGGTTAAAATTTTTTTGCTAAATTAGTAAACTTTCTCTTTTTTCAGATTCTTAGAGTGAAGTGCTGGCCCACGTGTTCCTGATAGTGATATAACTTTAGTTGGATTTGAGAAGCAACTAAACACAAAGAAATGCGTTACACGAACGTCAACACTGGCTTTTCTTGAATGGAGAGCTTGCAAGGCGATTGTTTTTGAGTTATACAATTTTAAGCTTGCGGTTTTAGTGTGCTAAGCTCAAAATACTGTTTGATGGATCTATCATGCTCAAAATGCTGTTGGAGCAAATAAAGGGTGTGTTCGACTTTCGCTGGTTCGGTTCTGGTACATCAGTCTCACAGGAGTTCTATAATAAAACACTCACAGCTTATCCATGGGATTAAAGAGAATTATAGTACAAGTTTCTTTACATGCTTGTAACTCTAGCTAATCTCAACGAAATTAGACAAAATTGCTGCAATAGGTTCAGTTTAGTCACTGCAGTGTTCGTGTGAAAAATGTCTAAAACCTTGTAAATTTCTGAAGGTATCACTTCTAAGCTTGCTTTTTGCTAGGGTTAGAGTTTTTATTGTGAATGTACCTTGAGGTAAAGGTATCAAGTTTGATGAAAACGAATTTATCGCTGATAAGGCTACCTTGAGGTAGAATTCGCCTCAAGGTATCATCCATTCACATGAAATCATTTTCAAGGTTGAATTAACCTTGAGCACTTACCTCAATGTCCATTGATAAATACGGGTTTTGAGTGATAAAAATACCTGGAGGAAGAATTTACCTCAAGGTAGCAATGAGGAATACGGCCACAGCATGCCTTGACCTACTGTCATCAACTATTAGGTTGGAAACTAAGTTTTGCAACTAGTTTCATAACTTCACTCTCTTTGGATATGGCGCACTCAAACTTTGGCATTAAGTAGAAGGCAATGTGAGCTACAAGCGAACACAAATTGTCCAAATTTTGAGCACGAAATAGAAAAGTTTCAGGCGTGTTTCGAAAACTAGTGAAATCTAAGAATTTTTGGGGTTTCAAGCTAAAATGAAGCCTTTGACAGCCTAGACTATGCGCAGTAATCCGGATTCGTCTACAAATTCTTGCTGGAGGTTGACTCCTTTAGCCTAGTAAGAAAGAAACAAAATTTAGGAGCATGTCGAGAATTGGCGTCCTCATAAACTCGAACGAGTCGATGTACGCAAGAGCTGCTGGAGACGACCGTCAATGAATAAACAGTCCGAAGCTCAAATTCCGCCGAGACTTTACATAGTAAAGTTATTTGGTATTATAGTTATTTGTCCGCTAAACACGAATATCATATTCATTTGTTGAATCAACGCCTCTTTCCTTGTTTAGGGTAAGACCCCATATCGTACATCTACAGTAATCCTACAAAAAAGCCCTTATCACGCAATTTCACTATCGTTTTCGTGATCAGCATGTCGGATAACGCCCCTATGCCAAGTTTCAGCCAAATCCGTCAAACTTTGAATTTTTCCCCTTCATACCATGCACCTACCGTAACCCTCACTGCGACGTCAGATTTTGGTAGGACAGCAGCTGCGCTTGTAGCTTACGTAATAAGCAACGCAGTGGCAAAATTTGAATGCGCCGTGTTGAGTGAGAGGGAAGTCATGAGACCAGTTGCAAAACTTAGTTTCCAACCTAATATATATACAGTGACCGTCAAAAACTTATGGACAAGCCGCCTTCCATTTTTCATCGCTATTTTCGGATGGAAAACAAATGAAATATGATTGGATTGCATGAGGTGATAGAGCTCTCTAAGAGCAACATTCCACATATTGCGCTTCCTGGAAAATATGTATTCTAAAATTTTAAAAGTCTTTTTTTAGGAAAAGTTCGAAAATGGTCACGTCACAATGTCGCGGACAATAATTCTTCGAACGCGAATCTTTTCCTCTAGGTCCTCGTTTGGAGCAAAAACAAAAGTTTCTTGACAGATAAGCATACTTATTATGAAGCTAATCGAGGAAAACAATTAGATAGTGGTTACTTCCAAGAAAAAACCTAAGCTTGAGTTTTATTTTGCTTTTTCAAAAAATAACTTATAATTACCTTTTTCAAGCCAAATTTTTTCACATGGAAATCTGTTCAAGACATTCTAATAAAGTTGTTCAGATAAAATGGATGCTCTTTGCTCTAAAATTACGGTCTTTCGAAAGCCTACCTGCAGGCTCGTAAACTGACTGCTGCGATTCAAGCCTGCAAAGCAGTTCAAGTCGGTGGTGAGGTGTAGACGGGGTCATGTGCACGCACTGTCAAGAGCCATTTTCAGCAAAAAAAACTCACCAGCACGAGGTATAGAAGATGGCAAAGAGCATCCATTTTGTCTGAAATACTTTATTAGGATGTCTTGAACAGATGTCCATGTGAAGAAATTTGGCTTGAAAAAAGTAATTAGAAGTTATTTTTGAAAAAAAGCAATGCAAAACTCAAGCTTGGGTTTTTTCTTGGAAGTAACCACTATCTAATTATTTTCCTCGACTAACTTCATAATAAGTATGCTTATCTGTCAAGAAAGCTTCTGTTTTTGCTCCAACCGAAGATCTAACGGAAAATTTTCGCGTTCGAAGAATTATTGTCCGCGACATTGTGACGCGGCCATTTTCGGACTTTTTTTAGAAAAAGACTTTTAAAATTTTAGAATACACATTTTCCAGGAAGCGCAATGTGTGAATTGTAGCTCTTGAAGAGCTCTATCACTTCATGCAATCCAATCATATTTCATTTGTTTCCCATCCGAAATTGAGCGATAAAAAAAGGAAGGCGGCTGTACGCAACTTTTTGGCGGTCACAGTATAAAACTCAACATTGTCAGGAAAAAAATTTTTCCCCAACCGACAGAATATCTTGGTTTCTGAATAAGTCTCGTTGTACACGAAGTGGAAATGATACCTGAGAATGTGGGCCAGCAGCTGAACCGAGGTAGGATACCGGTTGATGAATTGCCACTTGAGGAAGAGGTAAAGGCTAAGGTAGCCACAGTGTTAGGTGGGTTGGAGAAACTAACAGCAGAGTTAAACTAGATACTCGGTCCCAGAGCAACGGCAGTTGCAGCAAGGAAAGCTGCACCTTTTGAGTCACTGCAGAATAATGCATGCAGAAAAAACCCGAGGGGTTGCATGCAAGCACCGAGAGCATTGAAGTGACGAAGGGAGGGCAATGCCGCTCATGTGCCAGATCAGGAGAGTCAAATTTTTGGCAGTTAAGCAATCTGATGAAAGGGTCAAATGACCGAACACACGAGAATCATCAAGGTGTGGAAGATCCGTTGCTCAGCATTTTAAGAGCATGACTTTTGCTGATCCTGGAGTCTTCAGGGGCTATGATGATGAAGACTTTGACAGGTTCAATCAAAAGTTCAAAAGGAAGTATGGCACCATCGTCCAGGATGGACAGTTGCTGATAGAGGTGAGGTGACGAGGTGAGGTCCTAGGTGACGAGCACTTAGAAGGGTGGGCAAAGTCCTTATTTTTGAATTTACCCATGGGGGTAAGACAGCAAGAGGTAGCGGACTTCTGTGTCGCCCTCGAGGACCTAGCAAGAAAGGCCAATCCGCAGTGTACCATTGAGGAAAGATCGATGGAATACGCGCAGATTCTACTAGAGAATTTAACGTCATGGCCCAAATACGTTCAGCTGGTGGAAATCCTACACCAAGTTGACGCAGTGAGGAATATAACAGAATAAGAGAAGTCGCGATTGAGATCGAACAATCGCGAAGACGCTGCAAATTTGGGAGCAAGAGTGAACAGGAAATTCCTTCTTGGAGGAAAGCAAGTAGAAATGAAGGTTATGTGCCAACTATACGCAAAGTCGAAGCAGCTTAGCGGAGAGACGCCCGTGAAAGTGCTACCCGAAAAAGTGCTTTTAGAAGCGAAGAACAGTGGGTACGACGTCGAGTCACTTCAGACTTTCGACATTGTGAAAGGAAGCATACACGATGCATCAAACCATGTAATGAGCTTTCTCGGAGGTGTAAAAGTAGAAGTTGAACTAGAAGGATAATGCAAGAATGAAGTGGTCTTTCATGTTTCGGACTAGAGGTGAGGAAGTATAATACTTATCCGCACAAATGCATTGAAGAGTCTAGGGGTGGAAACAGTGATACACCAGAAGCCTGAAATCAAAATAAAAGCACAGGATAGGATGGTGCCTCCACACAAGAAAAACATCGCCTCGGTGCGAGCGAAGATCAAGCAAAATACCATAACGGTGAACAGATCTATCTCAGAGAAGGATAGGTCTGTAACTGTGAACAAAAAACTTTCATTGAGAGAAAAAGAGATGTCAAAGCAGGCAAAGGAATCTGGTCAGAAGCTTATGTGCGCAAGTGGAGGAAGTCAACATCCAGGAAGGGCATCAGAAAACAGAGCCCATGCAAAAGCTACGATCTCGTGAGATTGGGTGATGAGGTACAGAAAGGAGTCAAAGTTGAGAAGACAAGCAATGTGGGACAAAGTTCTGAGAAAACGTCCTGTTGCGTTTTTAGCACCAAGGTGCGCAGCATCACTTGAGGAAGTTGGGCTGAAGAAGTGTGGAGTTTTGACCAAGGTGGCAGTATCATTCAGTCAACTCAAAGTAGCGTTGAAATATTTGAAAAATTGTCATATGTGGATCATAGTATGTCCCATGAACCCAAGAAGAGATGATGAGGCTGTCATACAGACATTGCAGATATGCGAGAATTACCTCGAAGAAAGAGGAAAGATTGTATCCGTGTGGCCGCCACCATTGTTCAAGAAGATTGTTATGTGAAAAACGAAGTCAAAAGTGTGGTCGGTGATTGAATCAATATTGAAGAAACGGACAAACTCGAATTTACTCACATTGGCTCCCTCAAGAACAAAAACTGTGAACGTGACCAGAAAAGCAAATGAGCCCCGAAGTTCTTTTCAGGTATACGACACGCATTTCAATGGCGGATATGCGCGATACCTCTACAACGTCATCCGCGGGAGAGTTCATGGCGCAAAGCTCAGTAATTTGCTGCAGCCGCCGAGGACGTCGGCTCCCCGGAGGGGAGAAATGTTGGATGGCGGGATCACCGATCTACCAATCATTACTGGCGGGAAAGGAGAAGCAGCTTCGACCTCTCAGCAAGGTATAAACACCGGTGGATAGGGGGGACCATTAAGAGCGCTAAGTAAGCGCTAGCTCGGGAGTTCAAACGAGCGGACGAAGAGAGGCGGACCTCCCCTTTTAGATAGAAGAAACTAGAGAACCCTGCTGGGAGGGCAAATCGGGTTGAAGCCCCGTTTGTAGCATTCTGTTCCTACTGTTTCCAGTTTTGTGCCATAAGGATAAATTCTCCTACTGAAGCCCGTGTTTCTCCATCGATCAGGTTCTACCGGGACTTACCACAGGCCACCCTCCCCGTTACAAATTTGGCATTTTGGATTTTTTTTCGAAAATTATATTTCTCCACAGAAATCCTCAAATGACACAAACTTTGCACTGATGGAGACTGTAGATCAGAAGAATTATTATAATGCTTGTTTGTTATTTTATCGCAAGTTTCAGATTTTTTGCAGCCTAACTCAAAATCAGCGAAGTTGAAGTAATTTCATTTCTCCTGTTTATCTCAAAAGCTACCCCCCACTGGAAAGCTGCAAAGACACTATTACAAAGAAAAGTTTTTCCGTATCTAAAAGATTAAGCTTGTGCGAACCGGAGCAAGCAAGAAGTTATAATTTTTGAATATGTGCAACAGAACTTTTGCATCAATCTAATATTTACAAAGGAAAAAATCAGCCCTTCAATGCATTGTTTGAACAACCGCGAAAGTTCTTCAGAAATTCGACACATTCCTTATGACACCTCAGGTAATTATCTATCACCCTGTAGCAGTGGCGTACCCAGGATTTCGGCTCGGGGGGGGGGGGGGCGCGACAAAAATTTTTTTCTAAAGAAGGTGCGTGGCGTTAGCCACGCACTCCGAAAATTTTTTTGGGGTGCTTCTAAGAACTTTTGCGGGTCCCCGACTCCTAAAATCTGAAAAAAGGGGGCGTGGCGCCAGCCACGCCCCCGAAAAAATTTTTTTTACAAGGCTAATTAGAATTTTTGAAAATTTTTAAAAATTATTTTAATTATTTACAAAAATAAAAAAGTCACTTGCACATTCTTATAACCCATATAAGTAACTTTCAAAAATTTCGCGACCCATTCTCGGGGGGGGGGGGGGCGCGCCCCCCCCCCCCCGCCCCCCACCCTCGGTACGCCACTGCCCTGTAGTTATCTGTGTTTCAATTCTATCATTTGTTACATCTATAAACTGATGTCATTTGACTGTCATGCCTTTTCCTATCTTCGTATATGTTTGAGAAAATAGCCTATTGTTAGATGACAGCACAAAAAATTTCTTGTGAGATTTTCAAATAAGAAGCATCAAACGTCATTAAACAAAGAATAAGGCAGCACAGCAGTAGTGAACTCAGGGCCCGGCACAGATCGTCTGGAAGCAGGCTGGACTTCGCTTTTGAAGCAAACAGCAAAGGAGATATCAATTCTGACGAATAGGGGCCAAGCACCAAGAATGAGCGCCATTTAGTCGAACACAAGCTTTTCGGAAAGATTATCACAAGATTGACATGCTCTATCGTGTATGGCGAAAAGTGCGCGCGATTTGAAAGCAAGGCCAAAATAAACAAAGTGCTTGTTTAGGCTGCGTTCATACTGATTCCCATGTTCTGGAACTGTTCCCGCACAGTTCTCGCACTGTGCTGAAACTGTGCGGGAACTGTGCGGGAACAGTTCCAGAACATGGGAATCAGTATGAACGCAGCCTTACAGCTCACACAGAAGCATATGACACCAAAATTGAACTATATGTATAGAAAGTTATTTGCGAAAGCATTATGTAAGAAGATTTGAAAGCTTATGTGAAGTAATACCTTTTCCAAAATTAAATCGTCTGGAGCATATATTTTCGTCACTTCACATAAGTTTCGGATCTTTTTAGCATGGACAGATTCCCCGGTCAAAAATCTATCCCTGAGCATAAAGACATTCTCTATCATTGCCTTTCCTTTGTTTTTTGCCTTCATTTATTCTCGCTTTGTTAAAGGCAGTGTCCGGGAAAAAACTCGATTTTGAGATTTTGTGCTTACCCGGGCTTATTCGCTATGCTGGATCCGAAAATCCACATTGGAAAGCGCGAAAACGCCAAAAAAGGCTCTAACACTGGGGGGAAATCAGCAAGTGGGCCGGGTCTTCCCCACTGTGAATTTACGCTTGCAGCTTCCAGAGCAATTTTCTCGAATCCGTTAGCCGCCATGACATCACTACCAATTAAGTGCAGACGAATGACTTGAAACCGGAATCAAAAAGATCGCCTCGAAGCTGGGAGCGTGAATTTACAGTGGGGAAGACCCCGCCCACTTGCTGATTTCCCTCCAGTGTTAGAGCCCTTTTTCGTCGTTTTCGCGCTCTCCAATGTGGATTTTCGGATTCAGCATAGCGAATAGGCCCGAGTAAGCGCAAAATCTCAAAATCGAGTTTTTGCCCGGACACTGCCTTTAAATATCGCGCTCTAATGCCAAAGTCTTGTGCATGCGTAGTACTCAGCTCCAATTTAGATTTTCGCTCTTATCTTACGTCTTTTCTTTCAGACTAGTAATTTTTTCTTGTTTTCATCTTCTTCTCAGCAGGTAGGTCAGAGGAGACTTCGTAAAATTTCCGTGAGTCAAGGGAGAGTTCGTATTCAGAAACCCTAGAAACCGACTCGTGCCGGGCACTGAGTGAACTCAAGAATCATCTACTACAATCATCACAGGCCCCCCCCCCCCATCGAACGTTAACAAGTGGCTATGTCCAGCGATGACGTCACCACAAAGGGCAAGCATGTTTACCTCTTCGGTTACACCGTCCATCAAGAAATTCTGGAAATGTCAGCCAAAGCTCTAAAGATAAGGTCAAACTGATAAGAAGACAAAACGTTAGAGTATAAATCAAAAGCCAAATGAGCCTTGTCTGCATACCTCCTTCTAATCTTATCTGTAGCCTTATCAACCGGCACTGCTTACGCCACATGATTTTTTCCGAAAACCACAGATCTGCGCAGTTTATTGTATGTTTACTTACATGTGTTTATATCATAGAAGGTTTGCGGAGTAGGCGCTGCAACAATCTACATCTGAAAAATAAGGAATGACTGTCTGACGTTATAACCTTTAGGCTGTGCATAAAGTGTAGTGTGTTTTTCATCAGAAAATTTGCATCTTTTATAAGCATAATCGCGTATTCATTCAAAATCTTGTCTTTATTCTGCAAGAAACACGCGCGCGGGTGCTCATTCTGGGCGATTCTGTGCAGTCAACTATACCTTCCAAATAGATAGCTTTTGACTTTTATATATAGATATCAATCCTAGATGTGGTTAACCTACGATCAAAGTGATGCGAAGCGGCACTTGGTCTTATGAATGACTAGATGGCAAACCCGGCTCCGCCCGGGGCCAAACTTTGCACACATACATTTCGGGGCAGGGAGCGTGTCATAGTCCACTTTTCGTTATCGATCGATGTCGATTTCACCGATTTTTTGCAAATTTTGAGCTACGGGGCTGGGATTTTGCACAGGTTGCTGATCACCCCCACGGGGGTGATCAGCATGTTCGATTACCCCCCTGTGCAAAATCCCAGCCCCGTAGCTCAAAATTTGCAAAAAATCGGTGAAATCGACATCGATCGATAACGAAAAGTGGACTACAGTCTGCCCCAATCCCAACCAGGCCAAAATTGGCATGGCGGGACCCGTGTCGAGAGGGTATTGCGTCACGTCCTACGGCTAGCCAGTCTGCTCTCTCCTCGATCTCTTCGCTCTCTGCGACAGTGCGCGTATGCAGCGCAGACCCCTAGCGTTGCGAGCGCGCAAAATCAGCCTGCGGTTCGGCCTGGTCCCGATTGGGACAGACTGTATGACACGCTCCCTGCCCCGAAATGTATGTGTGCCAAGTTTGGTCCCGATCGGTTCAGAAATAAAAATTTCTATTCCGCACATACGTACAGACAGACAGACATACAGACAGACAGACATACATTCAGCTTTATATATAAGATGATAAGCAGCTTCTACAAGTACAAGTTGTCGAATCCATCTACGTTTTAGAATGTGTCAATGAAAGCAATAATTCACGCACTGTGCACTGTTCATGAAATTTTTCGACAGCATTGTTGATGGAACTCATGAAATCGAGCTGGTCCAAAACTGAAATAATTGGCTTGATAATAATGTCAAGCGCAGATTTTTGCTAATGCAAATAAGGTCAGAAGCTAAACTGCGATGATAGCTTGCAAACAATGTAAGGACGTTCAACTTTGGTAATTACGCTAATCTAACAATGCGCTTCCCTACTAAATTCAATCTTGATTTGCTGTCGCTAGTATTTCATTGCAAGGATGTCGCTTTTTACTCAAATTGCCTTAGCTTGAACGAAATGTGAGGGCATTATGTTTGATACAGTCAATCCATGATCGGATCTGGAAACCGTAGAGGCAAGATTATTGCTGAGTTGGCAGCAGCACTGTGCAGTGAATTACAATTCAGAATCACTGCAATCCGCAAAGCGAAAAAGCGCATGCTTCAACATTTTTATTCAAAATCTTGTCTTTATTCCTTTCCTATTCATTTGAAGAATATAAAAGTAGCTGAGATTCAGCAAGCCCATCCTCAGACAAACATACAGACAGACATCCAGCTTCATTTAACAGATCTTGTGAGGACCGATGCATTCCGCCGATTCTGAGCCTTCTGCCGAAAGCTGTACGACTATAATGCAATAATCTACCATACGAAAGCCTCAGTCGACGAAATATAGGTCAAAATTTTACGTGCATTTGTTAGGTTGTCCCATAAGTCTTTTCATATTTATTGCTTCACTGTTATCAGCCTTCTTTCGTAAATTTCCTGCGGTAGTCGGAGAATTAGAGCGAAGCAATCTTTACAAGATGGCTTTTAAAGATTCACACTAGGTGTGATCCACATAGAGTTTCAATCCGAAATCTAAAAACATCCAAGTCCCCAAAAAGTTAAAGTCCTTAAAAAAACAAATCTTCGTTCAGAAAAACTCTACGGATTTCTACTGTGTTTCTATATAATGTCCACATCAAACATTCAAACATACAGTTGCTGTATTTTTTTATTGCTAGCAATCGAGAAAATAAAATTCATGTTTTCGTAAAAGCTATGCTGAGTTGTTTCTACATAGATAGATCTGAAGTTTGAACCTTTGTGAGGTACTGTCATACTATGCGTTTTACTTCTCCATAAATAATAAATTTGATTTACAAAACCCAGAAAAAGCTACATATTGAGCTTTCGATTTTGGCCCAACTTTTGATTTCTAGCTATGGGAAATTCAGCAAATGTAAACATGCCTGATGCAGGCATTACATACCTGAACAAGTTGGAGGTGCGTAGAGTTTTGCTGCCCTAAAATCCGATTTTTCGGGCATTGGAAAATTTGAATTTTAGGTTCAACTTCATTATCAAACCTTTTACGCGTAGGCCATCTTGTTTACTCCATAGAGTACATAGTAGGATGCTTGATCTACTGGGCGGGGAGCGGGCAGTACACAGGCGGGAATAACCAGGAGACTTTACGGGTCAACACTCATTTATGCTGATTTGTCTTACACTGCGCTCTTTTTCATTCCAAACTTTCATCCTCACATTCCTTTATTGCTTAATTATTTCATAATACTCCTCATTCTTCTTATTATTCCATATCACTTTTGGAAGCCTTCCTGTGAACTACTGATGAAGGGCGGCAGGTTGGCCACACTTCTGATATAGTTCAAGCCCCGAAACCAGAGTGTGAAAATCTAATTTTGGTTCATGCTGGACTTCGCATCTCAATTACCTTCAGCATTACCTCCTTATTCATAAAAAATTTCAACTTTGGTAATGTTTTGTCTGATTTGAATCACTTCTCATTTATGCAATAAACTGGGGAAATATGGTGACGTGAGGTAAACCCCACTCCCATATTGAAACCAGTATCTACGTGCGGTATGCATGTAGAGAGCCCTTATGTCCAACAATTTACTGAAAAATCCAAAACTTTCAAAACTTTCGAAAAATCTCGAATATTCCAGTAACCTCAGATGCTCATAAATGCAGATAAAACTCCAAAAAATGTTCATCAAATACAATAGTCAAAAGCTCAACAACAGAAAGTCAAGTAGCTCAAAAGACAGATCGAACAAAAATTGCCTTAATTGCTTTCTCGGTTCAAAGGAATAAGTTTCGCGGCTTCAGAATCAGGACCCACAGCTGCCCCGGCGAGTCTCTTGTTTGCGCCTCTGTCGGGTCGCGCCTTCGCGGTAGACGAGTGTTTCCTCTTTTCCTCCTCTATCTCATCGAGACTAATGCCGAAACGGACAGACGCATCGCCCACAGTGATATACTGAAAGTAAGACAAATCTAAGATATATAATACTAATACTCGAACTCACCTCTTTATCAATACGTAAACAAAGTTTCCTTTTGTCGACCAAGACGAAAAACACAGGAGAAGTCGAATCTACTTTCTTCTTTTCGAGCATTTTCTTGATTATTAGTCTTTTGCAAGCGCAGGATGTTTCATAGTCACATCTCTCAGTAGGTGTCAAAACTCGACCAATAGTTATCTTCTGATCTGAAATAAAGATGTCATATATCGGCCAGTCAAAACTAATCCAAAAAATTGATTTTCTGCGAACACGTAGAAATAAATATAAACACACCACAATCAACGACAATTATCTATAAACTCGAAAAGCATTTGATATTCGACTTCAACACTCACTTTAATCGGGAAAATCAATAAATAAGTAATTTAGAACTTACCGACAAGCATCTTCTTGTTCAAAGTGATGATTTGTTTTTGGAAAACAGCTGACATCACGTGGTCAAAGTGACGTTGAGCGAGAAAAATCTAAATAGAAATGTTAAATTTTGGTTCAGACTTACTACCAAAAATAAATCTTGATATTTTTAAACTAACTCACTGATAAGTTACAAGTACCACCGGTTTTGTTCACGTACATCATATCGGTCGCTGAAATATCCCTGTCAGAGTCGAATACTGGTTTTCCATACGCCAATTTTTCGAAGAGCTGCTGCACAGCGTTGCCCTTGGACATTCCGAAGGGCAAGGGATACGCCGTTTATAATAAACATTTTTATACACTCAACTGCCGCCAAAAAAATTTTTGACCTAGTCGGTGCACGAGGTATATTAGGTGAAATCATGACAAATATGCAAGCTATTGAAGTTGAGTATAAATAAATCATTACTTAACACTACTTTCAAAGTACTTAGATAACTTTACTAGTTTAGAGAACCAATTGTATACACTAAGGCTCGTATGCACGTACATCCCCGCGGGGAGGGGATGTGCGCTCAACTATTGAAATGATCCCCGCTGGGGATTCCCTCCCCTCCCCGCGCGAACCCCCGTATGCACAAAGACAATATCGGACAAGGGATCCCCTGTGAGGAGGGGAAGTGAACCCCCTTATGCACAAGAGGGGATCAAGCGGGGAAATCACCTTGCTTTCAAATTTTCTATGGAAAACTCTTTTTCATTTCATATTTTGACTGCAACTCATCTTCATCTCCTCATTTTCAATAATTTAGGGTTGCGGAATGAGCGTATGCAGTGACTGCGCTCGGGGCACTAAAAATGATTTTTTCTACTCCCATTATGTTCCTGCTTTCTTGGATGCTGCCCACTTTCGCTCATGCCTCATTTCAGCGTAAAAATGTTGAACTATAGAAGTTGATGTGTCTCTGCAAGGGTATGGGTAGAAGACGTTATGCTGCCGAAAAGGGGGGGGGGTGCCGCGCGGACGCTCAAAGCAGTATTCTAACACATAACAGAAGCTGCAAATTGTGCCAGCTCTCCACAAACGCTGTAGCTATCAGCTGCATATCGTGCTTTATCCCACGGGAATGATCCCCAGCAGCGATCCCTGCTATGCACAAGGGGAACGCTGGGGAGGGGATCACTCCCCAGGGGATTTCTACTCAGAAATAGGCAAATATGCTACTTTATAGATTTTTTCAAGGCAGCTCATGTTAAAATAACAAGATAATGGCAACATGTCATTAAATATGAAAGTTACAATGTGTTTACTCAGCCTATATAGTTAAAACTATTATGTTATATGAAAAATGCGCAAATTTTCTGAATGATCAAGAACTCCTACAAATAATCGAAATTGGCAGCTATCATTGCTCGGATTTTTTCTCAAGAGGCGAATATAGAAAAGAAAGACAAATTGCAAGCCACAGGTCGCTGAGAGAAGAACCCGGCTTTCAAAGAAAATCCTCCATCAAAGTGAACGAAATGCTTGGTAATGACTGAGCAAAACCAGAATATCCGCGTCTCTGGCATGATCTGCACCATCGAACCCCTACTTCGTTGCAGGGGATGTCGATCCCCTCCCCCGCGTTAATGAGTTGAATTCGCGCATACGGGGTTCGAGTGGGGGAAGGGAAGGGATCCCCTCCCCCATTCGAACCCCGTATGCACTGGGGTTCGCTCGATCAATACCTCTGAAACCTTTCACACCATCCCCGCCTAGGTGCAGGGGAGGGGATCGCTCCCCTCCCCTCTGTCATGGCGGGGTTCGGCGGAGGGGATCGTTCCCCTGGGGATCCAGCTCCCCTCCCCTCCCCAGCGGGGACGTACTTGCATACGGGCCTAAGTAGTATGCGATATAAGGGTTGGCAATGCCTGATTTGACTGTGACGTGTAGTGTAGTGGCTAAAGCAATGGGCTATCAAGATAAGCTAACCGTAGGTTCGAATCCCTCTTACTTTATTAAGGTTAAAACAGCATAAAGAAGTATGACGGTTTATAAGTAACGGCTTATATATCTGTTTACCTTACAACTTCAGAATTTATAAAAGCTTTAAAATCCTTGTTCGGTAATACTTGTCAGAGCCCAAAGTAAAGACAAATAACGCCTCATCCTCGTGTAACAAGTGGTGTAATGGCTAGAGTGTTAGACTAGTAAGACAAAGTAGATTCGAATCCTTGTTACTTTAACAGAGTTAAAACAGCATAGAAATGTATTGCTCATATGTATAATTATGTTGTAGCTTCAAAAATGGAAAAAGCATCGGAATTCTTTGTTCAGAAATAAATATCACAGCCAAACTAATAGGAAGACAGAAAACGCTTGCTCTTTGGGTAGCAAGTAGTCTAATGGTTAGTGATGTAGTCTCTCAAGACAGAGTAGCTGCAGGTTCGATTCCTTCATACTTTGATATGAAACTAAAGCACCAATTAAGTATTGCTTACATGTTTGTTAATTTTATATTGTAAGTAAATTAGGAGACATTGAAATCCTTCTACAGCAATAGATATCAGATCCTAAAACTAATAGCCAGATAGTGATTGCCAAAAAAGCGACCAATTGTGTAATGGTTAGTGAGATAGTCTCTCAAGACAAAATAGAGTGGGTTCAAATTCTTTATATCTTGCTGAAGATATAGTAAGATAAATAGGCTGCTTATACATTTATCAACCACAGCGATAAAACATTAGTAGCTCATTGTTTTTTTCACCCTCCAGCATTAAGAGTTGGAGAAGGCGTAAGGCCTTCTGGTGAATAGAGCACTATATCAGGTCAAAGAATTTGAAAATAATAAACAATGGATGCGTTTAAAGAGTGAAAAGTATGTGCAGCAGTTATTTCCTCCTCTTTTTGTCATTTCCTCCTCTTTTTGTCTTTTCCTCTATATCTTTTGAAATAGGGAAACCTCAAGAATTCGATCATGGATATATTAATTCATTCACCCTCCTGCATTAAGAGCAGGAGAGGCATAAGGCCTGTTGGTGAATAGAGCATTCTAGTTTTATACGATACCGATTGCAAACGCACCTTATAGTCCATTAAAAATTCATAACATTTTCATTACGCAAAACAAAATGTCCATTTGTAACTTCGAGATTATCTCATGCATCTAATAACCCGTCATAATATTATATGTGGTCCTGCGTTCCATTATATGTCTTCTACCAATTTCATATAAGTGTTTATAGTTATCATATTAAAAGGTTCATTAATATATTTTCCATAATATACGACATTAAAGTCTATTGCATTAGTTATACAGATGCAGGTTGGAAAGTTGGTTCTGTTGAATCATTCAAGGTAAATTGAGTTAGTTCCTATAATCATATTTGATGAGTATAAATTGAAATGCTACAGGACCCACGGTCTAAACCTAGTGTTCTATGGTAGAACATTACCTCCAGGCACAATAAGTACATATCAATACATTCACGCTATTACATAGCCGCTGTGATGTCAACATTACATACAAAAAATCAATCATATAGTTCGGGAGAACCCTGGCGCGGTGTGGGCACCCCATCCTTTGCGGTTTACACTGCGGGTAACGCTCCCCAGCGAAGAAAAGGCTTGCCCCTGCCGAGGAGGAAACATCCTCCGATAAAGAAACTGCATAAGGGTCCAGGAAGGACCGCCTTGGACTCGATGGACACAGGTCCAGCAACAAAAACCAAAATAAAAGTAATACAAATGCTATATGTTCAGTGTTGTCCTTGTCTAATAATACAAGAGATCAAAATAGATGCAGAGTAGTTACAACATCAAATTCAAGTGAGCATAGAGGCAATCGATGTAGTAGAAATAAATGTGCTATATGTGATCTTATGAATTTCCAAGGCGTAGTCAAAAGTTCAATCACAAATTATTATTTTAAAACGAATAAACCACAAAAATGTACATGTGATACAAACAATGTAGTATATATGATAACATGCTTTACTTGCCAAATGCAGTACGTGGGCGAAACGTCACAAAAGCTAAGAGCAAATAGAAATATTCAGAAACAAGTCTTAAACACATACTTGGTAAACCACTTTAAGAACACCGGCCATGATCCCTGGAAGATACGTGTGGATGTTTTGGATCATGTAGGTGATACGGAAGGTATTAAGTCCAAATTACGAAACAAAGAGTTAGAATGGATAAAATATATGATTACCGCTTACCCTTTCGGTCTGAACGATCAACTAAAAGGGTTTGGTAATATATCCGAAAAGGTAAACCCTTTGGAAAAAAGGAACCATCCATACTTTACATATCCAGTAAAAAGACCAAGAACTAAAGTGAAGAAAAGAAGATCAAGAAAGCAAAAAACTTGTCCAGAGAACAGATCACTTGTGAATGAAATAAACATCAGACAAGGGATCGAGCTTTATAAATTCTTTAAAACATTGAATAAATATGATATGGATAGGCTCATAGAACATGCTTTCAATGAATCATTCCAAAGTCACTCTTTTGAACTAAAATATAAAATATATGGACTGTTAGCATCTCCCTTTTGGAATAAAAAAGACTCAAAAATATTAAACAAAACAGGAGATCTTATAGTAAGCATTAGATATTTGGGTGAAATAATGTACAAACTAAGGCTTAATAGAATATGCAACAGTTTGCAATTGAAAAATATAATAGCACATCACACACCTAATACACAAGAAGCCAGGGATCTGGTAGTGCAAGTGGTTTACAGAACAGATCCGCCACAGTGCCTAAGAATATTTAACTATAATTATTTTCTGAAGAATCTTGATTCACAAAAAATACAACAGTTAGAACAAAGAGAATGCCCTTGCAGTAACTTCAAAGATTATGTGGATCCTGTTCATAAACATGTTTGTACTGGGAACCTAAACTTAATCAAAGATGTGAAGCTCAGAAATTCAAGAAAACTTTATCATTACACCTATAGATGAAGCTTCATCCAATTTTAGTCTTACCTGTAAGAAGTTCTATCTGACTAATATAAAAAAGGAATTGGAACAGCATGAGAATGATTGTTATGTACCGACACGATTACAAGTACAAGAAGTAAAACAAATTCACCATAGCATCATGCAAAGTTTAAGCATTGGAAAGAATCATGAAGGGGCAGTACCACTAATATATGGTATTCCAAAAATGCATAAAAATCCTATCAAATTTCGTTTTATCACAGGAGAAAAAAATAGTAGTATTAAACCGTTAACTACAGTGCTACAGCTAATCTTATCACACTTACGTAAACATTTTAGTAACTATTGCAATGTCATCAGACATAGAACTGGGGTCAGACTTTTTTGGGCAATTAACAAGACTACTGATGTCATTAAGAATGTCAATTTGAACGGCAGAGGAAAAACTCTATTTTCAGCAGATTTTACAAGCCTTTTCACAAGCTTACCGCATCAAGTAGCTAAAACCAACATGGCAGACTGCTACAGCTGTGCATGAAGGAATATAGATACATCAGAATATCTAGAGACAAAATATATTACAGCTTTAGTAACGAAGGTAATGGAAACTTTTATAGAAAGGAGGATATAATGTATATGATAGACTCCCTTTTGAACTCTTACTATATAATTTTCGGAGGGGTTATATACCAAGAAGTAAAAGAAATTCCGCAGGGGGCTTCATGTAGTCCCCAAATGGCTGACCTAACTTTAGCCTATATGGAATATGAATATATAAAATCTTACATACTCAACAATGAAGGAAGCTTACGTTATCTATACAATGAGACGTATCATTACATAGATGACATCCTTCATATTTCTAATGATGTGCAAAGATTTGAGAACACTTTGAAAGATATTTATAACAACAGTCTCACTATAGAAAAAACTAACGACTCAGAATTAGAAACGAATTTCTTGGACTTAAATATAAAAGTAAAAGATGACAAGGTAATCTTTAGTTTGTATAATAAGACAGATGCCTATAACTTCAGAGTCTATAAATATCCGCATAAACAATCTAATATACCTAGGCACATTATCTACAATACTCTTGTAGGAGAAGTGCTACGCATAAATAGAAACTGTAGCAATTATGAGGATTTTGCCAATAGAATCTTGGAGCTTTGTAAAGCATGTGTGCAGAATGATTGGGAACCACGCGAGGTAATTAAAATTTTATGTCACACATTACGCCAAAGACCTTATATCATGAGGAAGTATGGATCTGACAGTACATTACACATTCCGTTACTCCATAAAGTACATTGTAGAATGCTTGATCTACTGGGCGGGGAGCGGGCAGTACACAGGCGGGAATAACCAGGAGACTTTACGGGTCAGCACTCATTTATGCTTATTTGTCTTACACTGCGCCCCCTTTCATTCCATACTTTCATCCTCACATTCTTTTATTGCTTAATTATTTCATAATACTCCTCATTCTTCTTATTATTTCATATTACTTTTGGAAGCCTTTCTGTGAACTACTGATGAGGGGCGGCAGGTTGGCCACACTTCTGGTCTAAATCAAGCCCCGAAACCAGAGTGTGAAAATCTAATTTTGGTTCATGCTGGACTTCGCATCTCAATTACCTTCAGCATTACCTCCTTATTCATAAAAATTTCAACTTTGGTAATATTTTGTCTGATTTGAATCATTTCTCATTTATGCCTGATGTAGGCATTACATACCTGAACAAGTTGGAGTTCCGTAGAGTTTTGCTGCCCTAAAATCCGATTTTTCGGGCATTGGAAAATTTGAATTTTAGTTTCAAACTTCACTATCAAACCTTTTACGCGTAGGCCATCTCGTAGAACTTGAGTTGCCCTATTAAATAGTCTGACCTCTACTTTAAAAAATTGAGGTTAGCCGAATTGTGTCGATATGAAAAGACTTGTGGGACAACCTAATACTTTGACTACCATTTGGTCTAAGGCTATTTGGCTGGAAACGGCACTTATTTCTAAGAACACCTCTTTGGAAGTTTTCTATCACACGCATGGGAATAACGATAGAACATCCTGCATCGTTTTCTGTTGCAGCTCTGAGTCGAAGCCGTCGATAATATGGGAGCGTTTGGTGGAACGCAAAAGTTGTTTATACAAGAGAGTTACCACAGATTAAACGTTTCACACACTATTTTGGGACTTCTTTTAGTTTCGGTCATTTTTCTATATTTGCAAAGCTTTTGGAGATATGAGCTTTATCAGCATTGTATTAGGTTGATGCATAATTCCTGCACCAAAATACGTATAGAGCGGAATAATCCGGAAAAATTCTATATTTCAAATAAGATTCTACATATCATTAGATAGAGCAAACCTAACTTTACAAGATAGTTCTTAAAGTTTTGCAGTAGCTTTGACCTAAGCGAAGATTGAAGTCAAAAACGAAAAAGATCCAAGCGCCTCAAAAAACCAAGAAAAGATTGGAAGTCCGTTCAGAAAAATCCTTTAAAATTTCTAACTTGCTCATGCATTGTCAGTTCGTGTAAGACATCCCTCTATGCAGTTGCTGTTTCTCTTAGCTAGAAATCGAAAAAACGAAGTTTTTCATGCTTTTGCCAGATTAGTGCTGAGATGTTCCAGCAGTAACCGTTGTATAGTACATACCATTAACAGTAAAACTTTAAATTTTCAGCCTTCTAGAAAAACTAGTTTACGAGAAATGTCGAATCCAGCTCTCCTTATCCGAATTTTTCTTGCCTAGTTGCTACGCATAAATAGAAACTGTAGCAATTATGAGGATTTTGCCGATAGAATCTTGGAGCTTTGTAAAGCATGTGTGCAGAATGATTGGGAACCACGCGAGGTAATTAAAATTTTATGTCACACATTACGCCAAAGACCTTATATCATGAGGAAGTATGGATCTGACAGTACATTACACATTCCGTTACTCCATAAAGTACATTGTAGAATGCTTGATCTACTGGGCGGGGAGCGGGCAGTACACAGGCGGGAATAACCAGGAGACTTTACGGGTCAGCACTCATTTATGCTTATTTGTCTTACACTGCGCCCCCTTTCATTCCATACTTTCATCCTCACATTCTTTTATTGCTTAATTACTATTTCATAATACTCCTCATTCTTCTTATTATTTCATATTACTTTTGGAAGCTTTTCTGTGAACTACTGATGAGGGGCGGCAGGTTGGCCACACTTCTCGTCTAGTTCAAGCCCCGAAACCAGAGTGTGAAAATCTAATTTTGGTTCATGCTGGACTTCGCATCTCAATTACCTTCAGCATTACCTCCTTATTCATAAAAATTTCAACTTTGGTAATATTTTGTCTGATTTGAATCACTTCTCATTTATGCCTGATGTAGGCATTACATACCTGAACAAGTTGGAGTTCCGTAGAGTTTTGCTGCCCTAAAATCCGATTTTTCGGGCATTGGAAAATTTGAATTTTAGTTTCAAACTTCACTATCAAACCTTTTACGCGTAGGCCATCTCGTAGAACTTGAGTTGCCCTATTAAATAGTCTGACCTCTACTTTAAAAAATTGAGGTTAGCCGAATTGTGCCGATATGAAAAGACTTGTGGGACAACCTAATACTTTGACTACCATTTGGTCTAAGGCTATTTGGCTGGAAACGGCACTTATTTCTAAGAACACCTCTTTGGAAGTTTTCTATCACACGCATGGGAATAACGATAGAACATCCTGCATCGTTTTCTGCTGCAGCTCTGAGTCGAAGCCGTCCATAATACGAGAGCGTTTGGTGGAATGCAAAAGTTGTTTATACAAGAGAGTTACCACAGATTAAACGTTTCACACACTATTTTGGGACTCCTTGTAGTTTCGGTCATTCTTCTATATTTGCAAAGCTTTTGGAGATAGAGCTTCATCACCATTGTATTAGTTGATGCATAATCCTGCACCAAAATAGGTACAGAGCGCAATGATCCGGAATAATCCTATATCCCAAATAAGATTCTACATATTATTATATAGAGCAAACCTAGCTCTACAAGATTGTTTTTGAAGTTTTGCAGCTTTGACCTAAGCGAAGATTGAAGTCAAAAACGAAAAAGATCCAAGCGCCTCAAAAAACCAAGAAAAGTTGGAAGTTCGTTCAAAAAAATCCTTCAAAATTTCTAACTTGCTCATGCATTGTCATTTCGTATAAGACATTTCTCTATGCAGCTACTGTATTTTTCTCTCAGCTAGAAAATGAAAAAAACGAAGTTTTTTTTATGTTTTTGCCAAACTAGTGCTGAGATGTTTTAGAACTAACAGTTGTATAGTACATACCATTAACAGTAAAACTTTAATTTTCAGCCTTCTAGGAAAACTAGTTTACGAGAAATGTCGAATCTAACTCTCCTTATCCGAATTTTTCTTGCCAAGTTGCTAAAAATTCGATTTTTCTCGTAAAGCAACTGCCACAAAAAGTGAAAATCCACAATTACGCTTGTAAGGTCCTATAGTACACAACTGTAAATGCTAGAACATCTCAGCACTGATTTGGCAAAAACATGAAAACTTCGTTTTCTCAATTCCTAGCTAAGAGAAAAAACAGCAACTGCATAGAGAAATGTCTTTTACGTAATGACAATGCATGAGGATATTAGAAATTTTGAAGGACTTTCCTGAACGGACTTCCAATTTTTTCTTGGATTTTTTTGGAGCGCTTGGACCTTTTTCGTTTTCGGCTTCAATCTTCGCGTGTATCAAAACTGCTACAAATCTCTGAGCACCATGTTGTAGAGCTTTGCTTGCTCTATCTAATAATTCCGAATCCTATCTGGGATATAGGATTATTTCGTATTGCGGTCTGTACCTATTTCGTGCAGCAATTATGTATCAACCTATTAGGTGCTTTTTAGATGACGCTCACAAAAAACGTGTGACGCGAATAAAACTTCCCGAAGTTGACGTTGTTCAAAAGTTTCCGTATTTTTCCTGAGCGTGTCGCTCATCACAAAATTTTCTTCTCAAACTGAGGCACTCACTTATAAAAAAAAAACAGACACTTTTTAAATTAGTGTAGGAACAATCCGCAAGACAGAGTAAGCGCTTGAAAGACTAATCAGCGATCTCGCCTTTGCGAAGCCTAGAATTCTTACTTAGAAATAACATCCTCTGAGCGTCAATAAAGAGGGAATAATTCATCTTGATTTTATTGTTGGCAACTTTTTCCTTGATTTCGCCAATTATGAAAACTTGCTTGATTGCTCGAGCTCTACGAGGAAAAACATTTCATAGCCAGAAGAATAAAGATGACATTCATGCATTCCTTCAATAAATTGCTCGTCTTAAGACTTTCGTCATGCAATAACTGGTTCTGATTTCGCTCTCCGGCATGCTTAGCTTTCTCAAATCTCATCTTTTTCAGTAATAAACCACAAAACCGCTTATAATAACAAGGAAGGTCAATTGACAATGACCTTTCCATATGAAACTAATACTACTACCTTGAAGAGAATTGAACGCTGCTGAATCCAAATCTGTCTTCGTCTTCTGCCGAGTTAGCCTCTAGACGCCCAAGTTATGAGCTTATTTGGATTGAAAATTCAAAGCTTAATTAGACTAAAACCAATCGGCTTTGCTCAGATGATCTAATATCAATCATCAGAGCACTTCATGCAAAGACCCTTTTGTTTAACACTCATACTCAACACTGCTCTACTTGAGAGCTGAGAGGACAGCGAAATTTGATTTAACCAAACCATGCGTTCATTTTTCGCACCAAAAACATGCATGACCCGGCAGCAGAGGAGATTGGCACATAATGAAATCAGAATTGGTATCAGTGTTAAATGCTCCTCAAAGTGGTGTAGCACTGCTTGGAGATGCTACTTCGAAAAGGACATTCCTTGTAAGGTGTGAAAATGTTGAATGATGAATTGAAAATGCGATCCTTGTCACCGTTTTCCTCAATATCTTTTCTAGCGATCGTGTAACAGAAAATTTGAGGAGTAGACCATGATAGCAAACATACGCCATACTTATTAGAAGTGGCAATTCCTTATCATTGTCGTCGATGGAAAGCAGAGTCAAACTTTGATGTGAAGCTCATGCCACAAAATGGTAGCGAATTAAAGAACATCTTGTTGCAAAATATAATGCGGTATAAGCTGAGGCGTGTAGAGTTGAAGTTAAGGTCTTTAAAAATCATGTACAAGAGGAAAAGATGCACTGCAAAAATATATCAGGTTGTCCAAATTCTGTTGTTTCATTTCTGGAAATTTGTAACTTTCTGCTATCGATACGAATTGTCTCTTTTAGAGTTTATTGAACAGCAAGTTTTTTTCTTTGTAGGCTTGTCTCAACGATCTCCTTTGCACTCATTGCTGAGATAAAATGAAAGAAGAGAAGTATTGGCTTCGACCATTTTGAGTTGGGTCACCAAAAATTTGGAACCTTACAGAAAAATCTGAAATCGTCAGTACACAATTCTATGACCTACTCTTCACATCCGAGAAGAATTTGTACTGTTTGGACGCTTTCGTGAAAAGTTATGAATTCCGAGTTCACAACAGAAAACGCCAAATTTGATTAATTTGTCAATTTTTTCGAAAATCATGACCTTTCACAGAGACATCCAAACATCACAATCTTTCCTCATTTGCAAAGAGTAGGTCATGAAACCCATGTGCCGACGTTTGGTTTTACCAATATTCCAAATCATTGACGACTAATTCAAGATGATCGAAGCCTGAATGGTCTTCTTTTCCACCTTTTCACCTCTGCGGTGAATGTATTGCTCGAGATACATATACTAGGCTGATTCAAAGTTCTCTTGATTTGCGATTTTTTCATTTAAAATCTTATAACTTTTTTCAAAGTCAATAATATTGAACAAATTAAATTTTTTTGAATTAAGCCATTTATAACTATCACATCCACTGTATACCATGTAAGGAAGGCAAGCGAGAGAGAAGAGAAAATGATTCAAATTCTGCAGGGTTTTCATTAAAAGAGACTCTAACATATGCAATATTGAAGGCATCACCCACCGCTATATGTAGATTGTTGTCGCTTGTTGAATAACTGGGTTTGTCTTCCATCTTTGAAAAAAAAATTGGAAAAGTAAAACGTTCTTTACGCTGGAGGAAAAATGTGCTTATGTTAGCCCATTACACCCTCAACCATTATAAATTATCATGTACTTAGTTTTGTGAGCACTGCGGAAGTTCCGCTTCATGGAAAATTTTTGGGCATGACTGTATTTTGGCAATTTTGCTTCGGGGCTCAAAATTTCATCTAGGAAAGTTGATAAAGTTGATTTCCCAAGCATCAGTAAGCACTAGAAGGAGCAAGAAAAGTACTTCTAGATGATGGTTATGACAGTGCCATAAGTGCAAAACCCCAAGAAAATAGCTGCGCTAAAACAAGGCAATTGAAAATCGGACAGAACTTTTGAATCAGCCTACTACAAAGAAGAAGACTAAAGAAGAAGACTTCTTCTATCTGATAAAATCAGAAAGATTGTGACGATAACAATAAGCTACGAATTTTCAAAGTGAAACGGCAGAACCTTTGGACAACCTAATATATGAGAAATGCATCTTTTTCTCGTGTACATAATTTTTATAAACCTTAACTTTTATCCTACACGCATCAGCTTATATCTCATTATATTTTCCAACAAGATGTTCTTTGTCGCTACCGCTAATTTTGTAGTTTGAGCTTCATATCCAACTTTGACAATGCTTTCCATCGACAGTGATAAGGAATTGCTTCCACCACCCACTCTGAACATTCTCAGCTCTTCATCCACTTTATCCGCTTGTAATCAAACGACAATATATGTCATTGCAATATAT
>CATQJL010000112.1:68045729-68070365 GCA_958299035.1 Cylicocyclus nassatus
AAGCAGTGGTATCAACGCAGAGTACTATAGTGAGGGAACAGACAGTAAAGGTATCGGATCAAGAACGACTTGGGTAAGTTAACAAGTAGTAGATTAATAAAATAGATAAGCAAAATATCAATATATTTTAGACTTTATATACGTAAATTCATAAAAGACGTTCATGTGGCTGCCCGACGTAAGTGTCCGGAAATTGTTTTCAAGAAAAGCATGCTACACATCGGTAGAGAGTATGTGAGTAAAAGAGAATATTTTTATGACCTTAATATATTTTATAATATTTAGTCTATGACGCCAACTATGGCCGCGTATAGATTCAACATAAACCTTGACCAATGGAGTGGATTACCATTAGAAGCTCTCTTCAGTCCTTCTGAGAAGGAGTCAATAGAGGTTTTTTTTTATTTTTTTTTTATTTTTATTTTTATTTTTTTTAAATGTGTGTGTGGTTAACTTAAGATCATTTTAGAAGGGGGAGGTCGAAAAAGGTGGGTTGCGTCTCACGGGTGTGAACCTTACCAAGCCTTTGCATGGAGAAAACACTAAGGAGGTAAGATTGATAGTATATAGTTATTTATTATGCAGTTTAATTATTTTTTTTTATTTACAGTTTTTTATGGAACAAGTAAATCTTTTTATGTGGTGTTAGTATTCTTTATGTTTTAAGGTGTGTGTGTGTTTGTGTTTGTGTGTGTGTGTGTGTGTGTGTGTGTGTATGTGTGTATGTGTGTATGTGTGTGTGTATGTATGTGTGTGTGTGTGTGTGTGTGTGTGTGTGTGTGTGTGTGTGTGTGTGTGTGTGTGTGTGTGTGTGTGTGTGTGTGTGTGTGTGTGTGTGTGTGTGTGTGTGTGTGTGTGTGTGTGTTCCCGTCGTTCCCGTCGCATAGACGGTGACTTCCTTTCAGTTTAACCTTAACTTTCTTATTAAAATTTTACATAATACATTAATTGAATTATATATTTTAAAAAATATTATTTAAAAAAAATAATAATAAAAAATAAAAAAATAAAAAAAATAAAAAAAAATTTAAAAAAACCTTTAAAAATAATTTAAAAAAAATAATAATAAATAATAATAGTAGTAGTAAATAAAAATAATAATAATAATAATAAGAAGAAGAAGAATGATAATAATAAATGAATAAATTAATTGAAAATAAAATAAAATAAAATAATAAATAATAAAAGATAAATAAATAAAAAACTTATATATCTACACAGATAATATAATTAATAAAATAAATAAATGAAAAAATAATCAAATAAACAATTTACTAAATAATATTATTGATAACAATGAAATTATCCACTTGCCCATTAGTCCCAGACTAATCCTGTTATTCTCAACCCTCACATCCATTCAGCTTGTAGCAAACGTTCCTTCTTTTGATCTATAAGATATGATCTACGAAAAATCCTTATCTTGTTGATGCTTCGAAATAATACGCAGCGAATGATATAAGATTGGCTTGCATTGCGCTATGTTATCATCGATCAATTTAGCACGCAAGTTGAAACACATACTCAGTTAACCATACTCAGGCAAATGTGGCCTAAAATCATAAATTCTGACTTTGCCGACATCCGCCACTTATCACTCATTTTGATTCCATTCCAATATTTTCTTTTCATATTCTTTTCTTTCTGCCTCAACTTGTATATCATTTTCTTACCGACACTACTAAGTCTGTTTAATTCACTTTTCTTTCATTAACACTATAAATACTAATTTTTTCAGGCTCATCCAAATTCAATGCCAAAAATATTAACCTACACTATCACTGTATTCTGTTATTCTACATAGAAAACACTAATACCAGGTAATTTAGAAATTGTTTCATTATAGTTTGTTAACTCTGTGGATATATTCTTTATGGTAAAACCCAAGCTCGATCTCATTCTTATTTATTCTCATATTATGCCTTTCAATCGTTTAACCTTTCCTTATACATAGCTCTTCAGCAGATATCACTAAAGGGATGATATACTTACAATCCTTTCTTGGAATTGTCAGATTTCATCCAAATTAGTGAGAACTGCAAAAAATGTTCCTCTGAAATTGACTTAAATAACACATATTTTCCTACTGTCTTCTTCCTTTTCCCTTACTTCCTTTTGATAGTTATTTCCTTAGGTTCCTATTTTTACACACAAACACATTACACAATACTCATACTCATACTCATACTCATATTCATACTCATACTCATACTCATACACATATCATACTCATACGCTTACTCATACTCATACTCATACTCATTCTCTTACTCATACTCATACTCATACACTCATACTCATACTCATACTCAAACTCACACCCACACATACACACAATCATACACATACACATACACATACACACACACACACACACACACACACACACACACACACACACACACACACATACACACACACACACACACACACACATACACACATACACACGCACACACACACACACACACACACACACACACAAACACACACACACACACACCTTAAAACATAAAGAATACTAACACCACATAAAAAGATTTACTTGTTCCATAAAACTAAAATAGTCATAAAAATTTCCTTTGCTTCAGTAAAGACATTCTCTATCGTATCAATTGTTTTCTTTTTCCCTTTCCTTTTCTTGCTGTATACCAGATGGTCCAGGTTCGTCCTCAGGCATTTCACACCGGGGCCTCTTTCTCTCAGGACCCTACAAAAAATTTTTAAGTGCAAAGAAATTAACTGTAAATAAAAAAAAAATAATTAAACTGCATAATAAATAACTATATACTATCAATCTTACCTCCTTAGTGTTTTCTCCATGCAAAGGCTTGGTAAGGTTCACACCCGTGAGACGCAACCCACCTTTTTCGACCTCCCCCTTCTAAAATGATCTTAAGTTAACCACACACACATTTAAAAAAAAAATAAAAATAAAAATAAAAAAAAAATAAAAAAAAACCTCTATTGACTCCTTCTCAGAAGGACTGAAGAGAGCTTCTAATGGTAATCCACTCCATTGGTCAAAGTTTATGTTGAATCTATACGCGGCCATAGTTGGCGTCATAGACTAAATATTATAAAATATATTAAGGTCATAAAAATATTCTCTTTTACTCACATACTCTCTACCGATGTGTAGCATGCTTTTCTTGAAAACAATTTCCGGGCACTTACGTCGGGCAGCCACATGAACGTCTTTTATGAATTTACGTATATAAAGTCTAAAATATATTGATATTTTGCTTATCTATTTTATTAATCTACTACTTGTTAACTTACCCAAGTCGTTCTTGATCCGATACCTTTACTGTCTGTTCCCTCACTATTCTTATATCCTCGTTATGAGTACTGTTGTACTCAGCAAGGTTATTCCTTCCTACGGAAAGAAAGTGACGCCAACAATCATAGGATATTTTTGCCTAAAAAGTCGATTACCAACCTTACTAAGCTTTTAACTTTAATACTCACGCGAATTGCTGGAATGCCCTTATGCACTCCTGCGCCTGTCGGCCAGGAAAAGGCTAGTGGGCGGTCCTTGGGATATCTGAAAAGCCACATATATATTTTCTAAAAATCAACTTACACCAACTCACTTGAGTATATTTTCCGAAAAGTCAGCTAATACCTTGTCGTAAGTTCTCTTGTGTGGATTACGTAAACCTAACACTCGTACCCACTCAATGAGTACTTTACGATTGACGGATTCCTGGAACTGCTCGACTCGATCTGACATCTCACCTATAAATATTTAAACAACACTTCAGTAAAAATGTTATTATATAATCTAAAAGATTTTTTAGTTACTAGACTAGATCAGTACAACACTGGGAATATTTTGGAATCCTATCCTAAAAATTATTACCATCCTCCACAATTCGTTGGTGGAAACTGTATCACATTTAATACTCAGGCAATAGTCTTCGCAGGACCACTCCCTATAATGTAAATCAATAATACAAAAATATTAAATGTAAATAGTAACTACATAAACAATGGCCAAATATTTCTCACACAAATATTTAAGAATGTGTCCCTAAAAATAACTCACTTATTATCACACAAAAACACACACAGACACACACACATACATACACACACATACACACACACTTACTCACACACACATACACACACAACACACAACACACGACACACAATACACAACACACAACACACAACACACAACACACAACACACAACACACAACACACAACATACAGTACACAACACACAACACATAACACACAACACACAACACACAGCACGCAACACACAACACACAACACACAACACACAACACACAACACACAACACACAACATACAGTACACAACACACAACACATAACACACAACACACAACACACAGCACGCAACACACAACACACAACACACAACACACAACACACAACACACAACACACAACACACAACACACAACACACAACACACAACACACAACACACAACACACAACACACAACATACAATACACAACACACAACACATAACACGCAACACACAACACACAACACACAGCACACAACATACAGCATACAACCTACAACCTACAACATACAACACACTACATATTACACACTACACACTACAATTACGCATAACACACAACACATTACACACAACACACAACACACAAAACACAGCACACTAAACACTACACACTCCACACTAAACTATACACATACACATTGCACACAACCAACACACAACAACATACTACATACTACACACTACAAACTAAACACTACAGACTACACACTACACATTGCACACAACTACACACAGCACACTACACACTACACACTGCACAATGCACACTACACACTACACACTACACACTACACACTACACACTACACACAACACACTACACATTACACACCACACACTACGCACAACACTCAACACATAACACATAACACACTACATACTACACGCTACACAATACACACTACATACTACACATAACACGCAACAACATACAACACACGACACACTATACGCTGCACACAACACACTACACACAGCACACTACACACTACACACTACATAATACATACTACACACTATATAACACACTAGACACAACACTCAACACACACACAACACACTACACACTACACACTACACATTACATAATACACATAACTCACTACAACACACAATACCACACAACACATAACATACAACACACTGCACACAATACATAAAACGCAACACACTACCCATTACACACTACCATTGCACATTACATCTACACGCAACACGCCACACGTTACACACTACACACTACACACAACACTCAACACACAACAAACAACACACTACTACATACTATAAAATACAAACTAAACACTACATACAACACACAACACAGCACCAAGCAGACAATATAGAACGCACAACACATATTAAATATATCGATACACATTTTCAAAATCCCTGCCTCTTAGGGGGCTGCAACTGCAGCATTGTTACTTTTAAAAAAATTTATTCTACCCAACACCGTTTTTCCTACTTTTCTTCCATTTTTTAATTTCCTCATTTTATCCCTTGTCCCATTCTTATACATACTCTTAGATAAGAGGGCCTGCCCTCTTTCAAAAAACAGGGACTCTTTTGATGGGGTTAAACCAGTGGTAAGCCGGCAAGGAATGGTAGCTTCCACGCCTCCAAAAGGGTCAATTCTATGCCTTCACACATTTTTCTCTTTCATGCCCATAGAATCAAGGGTTAGCCAGAACCCTGGTAGCAGCCCTACCGAATTCACCGTTCCTCTGCCTATGGAATGGACCTTCCATAAAGCTTAGATCATAGGTCACTCAAAAAAATTCAAAATTCTCCCAGTGGTTTTGATAGTAGTAGTTATTATAAAAACACCAAGTTTATTAAGTGCAGGGATACTAATTCCAAAGAATATTACATAAAAAATTTCGGAGACAACAAAAAATTCCAACCTTGCTCTGATAATTGTAGATACTGCAACATCATCAATCAAGAATCATTGATCAAGTCAACTACTACTGCCACTAATATTCACTGTTACATTGGAGACAATACTTCCTGTAATAAAAGAAACGTAGTCTATTGCATAACATGTGAAAATTGCAAGAGACAGTATGTTGGGATTACTACCAGGAAAATAAAGGAAAGAATAAGAGAACACATCTATCATATAAATAAGGAAGATTTGAATAATTACCTTTACTCACATTTTTCAAAAGAATGTAGAAGCATAAAATACAATTTCAAATATTAGATAGTTTGGAAAGCAATGCAGATAAAAATGTTCTGTTAGAAAAAGAGTTATTTTGGACTAAACTTCTCCTTACAGCCTATCCATTTGGATTCAACGATAATATCAAAGGATATGGAAATATATCAAATCTAGATAATCCGTTGAATTATAAACCCAATCACCCTTATTATAATCTTGAAGTTGTTAAAGAAAGAATAAAAAATAAAAATAAAAGTAAAAATAATTTTGCTAATAAGACGACAAAAAAACAAAAACCACACATAAGTCAAATTATAGAAAAAATCAACAAGATTGATAGTAATCTTCTTCTTTACAGGTACATTCATTCTTTAAAACTTTCAAGCATTAAAACACTGATAGGATTATGTTACAACACTTCAACCATCTCCCAAATTAAAGAACAGAATAGAAGCGTTCTAATTTGCATTCTTTGTAAATTTCAATTCAAGACATTGAACAAAAAGTCGGAAAATAAAGATATGCTTACCTGTAAAGTAAACTACATTCATCCTATTCTAGATAAAATCAATATAAACAAAATTTTAAACAATAACAAACTAACTAGCATTATTAAAACAAATTCTAGAATAGAATATAAACCATTCAGAGTTGTTTTCCAATACGACAATCCTATTTCGTCAATAATTTTCAACTTTAATAAAACACTTAGAAATTTAACAAATGATATCCTACTTAAAAATATTACCCAAGACTGCATATGTTGTTCAACAGATTTTAAAAAATATATCGATCCTTATCATAAACATATCATTACTGGAGATCTTTCCATAATTAAAAATTATTCTATCACGAAAGTTATGAACAAAGGAACAAAATACAGAGTCATCAATAGAATAAATAAAAATAAAATATTAGATTGGATTGAGGAAACCTCCAAAAACCTTACCAATACTATTAGAAATAAATATAAAACTAATGTTTGTACAAATAATAATATTAAAACATTTATAGAAAAAAACTTTAAGCATAAACTAAAACCCCTTTTGTATGGTGAACGCCTAGAAAGAGATACAGTAAGACTTAACACACGCTCTCTAAATAAATGGCAAAGTTATTTTGTTTTTTGTCCAATAGATAAAGCCAGCAACAATTACGGTATAATGTGCAAAAAATACTATCTTCAAGTCATCTGCCAAAACATGGGTATTAAGATAATTAACGGGAAAATCTCATTCAATGAAGAAGCCCATAATACTTATAAATTAAAAACAGAAGCGAATGTCACACAAATCCTTGAAAAACACAGAATGTTTTGTGATTCTTTTAAAATTAAAAATATTATTAATTCAGCAATACCAATTGTTTATAGTTTACCGAAGCTACACAAAAACCCAATTAAATTCCGATACATTACAGGAGCATATAACAGTAGTATCAAACCTATTTCAGTAGAATTTAGTAAGATATTGGACTTCCTTCGAAAACACTTTAAAAATTATGTCAATTCAATTAAAACACGTAATAAAAATTTCATTGGTTATTGGTCAATTAATAACACCGACATTAGCTATTCCCTTAATAGCATCACATTCAAAAATATGAAGCTGTATTCCGCAGATTTTACAGATATGTTCAACAATCTAAGACATGAGGACATAATTAAAAACTTAAAGGAAATACTAAAAATATGCTTCAAAAATTCCAATAAAAAATTTATATCCAGTAATGGATATAACGTTTATTACACAAACAAACAAGACAAATATAACTATAGATATTACGACATATACGACCTTCTTTACATTTTAGACTACATTCTAAAGAATAGTTTCTGCCGTTTTGCAGAATATACTTTCATACAAGTGATTGGAGTTCCACAAGGGAGTAATTGTAGTCCACTTCTTGCGGACCTTACATTATCATACTACGAATACATATACGCTAAAGATAATTATCGCTCTCTTTCCAACTTTATACCTTTCAGATACATGGATGATATATTGATTTTACATGACAAAACTAGTAAATATATAAAAAACCTGCTCATGCAGGTATACCAAAACACCCTATCGCTAGAAACAACACATACTGACGAATACAACTGCAATTATCTAGATCTCAGTATAAACATCAACAATGACAAAATAACTACCAAGTTATACAATAAAACAGATAGTTTTGAATACAGTATACATCGATTTCCTCATAAAAACTCAAACATTTCGATACAAGTTAAAAGATCTGTTATATATACTGAAATACTTAGAATAGCTAGAACATGCACATACAAAACAGACTTTGTAGAACGTATTAAAAAATTGAATGATCATCTTGTTCAAAAAAATGGCTATACACACGAACTTTTTCTCAGCTGTATGTTCAAATGTATTCATAGAAACAAATTCATAAACGTAAAATACTGTCCCGAAAAAAATGAAAAGGAATTAATTAGCTTTATAAGAGATATTTTCAATTAAGATTTATCACATCGTATTCATACATTTATAATCCAAAAATTATACACAATTCAAATACTATATATTCAATGCACTTTACTTTAACTATAAATATAAAAGCATACATATACATTATATACAACATATACATTTAAATACATACATACTTATATACATGCATACATAAATAGCATACATACATACATACACACATACATACATACATACATACATACATACATACATACATACATACATACATACATACATACATACATACATACATACATACATACATACATACATACATACATACATACATACGTACATGCGTACATACATACATACATACATACATACATATATACATACATACATACATACTACATACATACATACATACATACATACATACATACATACATACATACATACATACATACATACATACATACATACATAGCATACATACATACTTACACACATACATACATACATGCATACATACATACATACATACATACATACATACATACATACATACATACATACATACATACATACATACATACATACATACATACATACATACATAGCATACATACATACATACACACATACATACATACACACATACATACATACACACATGCATACATACATACATACATACCTACATACATAAATACATGCATACATATATACATACATACATCCATCCATCCATACATACATACATACATAGATACACACATACATACATACATACATGCACACATATACACATTCATACTTGGATACACACACGTACATACACCCGTACTTACACATACATAAGTATATGACCTCTGACACACTTATCATTTTGAGAATTGAAGTTTAATATGCACGACCCAACATTATATAATATCTTGCTCTATAGACAACCACATCTCCTAGACACAAAACAGGCGGTTGATTCAATTCATATTTATCAACATCCTTATTCGTCCCCCTTCTCTGAAAGATTTTTTGAGTAATTTATATTTATATTTATATCTACATTTTCCTCTAAAATTAACTTACTTTTTACAGAACACATTACTCTAACACTTGGATTAACTACTTGTTGTAAGGAAGTTCTAGGTTAGTTTCTTTCTTTTCCTTTTTTCTCTTTTTATTTTTTACTCCTACGGCCTTCCTTCACTACTGATGAGATCCGGGGAAGGCTGTATGTCAATCTAATTTCCGTATAGTGAAAGGATCGAAACGGAAATTAGAATTACTCTGTTTTTCTTTTTTTATTATATTACCTCCATGGGTAAATTCAAAAATAAGGACTTTGCACACCCTTCTAAGTGCTCGTCACCTAGGACCTCACCTCGTCACCTCACCTCTATCAGCAACTGTCCATCCTGGACGATGGTGCCATACTTCCTTTTGAACTTTTGATTGAACCTGTCAAAGTCTTCATCATCATAGCCCCTGAAGACTCCAGGATCAGCAAAAGTCATGCTCTTGAAATAGCTGAGCAACTGATCTTCCACACCTTGATGATTCTCGTGTGTTCGGTCATTCGATTTCATTAGATTGCTTAACTGCCAAAAATTTGACTCTCATGATCTGGCACATGAGCGGCATTGCCTTCCCTTCGTCACTCTTCAGTGCTCTCGGTGCTTGCATGCAACCCCTCGGGTTTTTTTCTGCATGCATTACCCTGCAGTGACTGAAAAGGTGCGCTTTCCTTGCTGCAACTGCCGTTGCTCTGGGACCGAGTATCTAGTTTAACTCTGCTGTTAGTTTCTCCAACCCACCTAACACTGTGGCTACCTTAGCCTCTACCTCTTCCTCAAGTGGCAATCCATCAACCGGTATCCTACCTCGGTTCAGGTGCTGGCCCACATTCTCAGGTATCATTTCCACTTCGTGTACAATAAGACTTATTCAGAAACCAAGATATTCTGTCCGTTGGGGAAAAAAATTTTTTTTCCTGACAATGTTGAGTTTTATACAGTAACCGCCAAAAAGTTGCGGACAGCCGCCTTCCTTTTCTCATCTCTCATTTTCGGATGGAAAACAAATGAAATATGATTGGATTGCATGAGGTGATAGAGCTCTTCAAGAGCAACAGTCCACACATTGCGCTTCCTGGAAAATGTGTATTCTAAAATTTTAAAAGTTTTCTTCTAAAACAAAGTCCGAAAATGGCCGCGTCACAATGTCGCGGACAATAATTCTTCGAACGCGAAAATTTTCCGTTAGATCTTCGGTTGGAGCAAAAACAGAAGCTTTCTTGACAGATAAGCATACTTATCATGAAGCTAATCGAGGAAAATAATTAGATAGTGGTTACTTCCAAGAAAAAACCCAAGCTTGAGTTTTATTTTGCTTCTTTTCAAAAAATAACTTTCTAATTACCCTTTTCAAGCCAAATTTCTACACATGGAAACTGTTTAAGACAACCTAATAAAGCTGTTCGCATAAGATGGATGCTCTTTGCCATCCTCTATACATCGTGCTGGTGAGTTTCTTTGCTGAAAATGGCTCTTGACAGTGCGTGCACATGACCCCGTCTACACCTCACCACCGACTTGAACTGCTTTGCAGGCTTGTCTCGCAGCAGTCAGTTTACGAGCCTGCAGGTAGGCTTTCGAAAGACCGTAATTTTGGAGCAAAGAGCATCCATTTTATCTGAACAACTTTATTAGAATGTCTTGAACAGATTTCCATGTGAAAAAATTTGGCTTGAAAAAGGTAATTATAAGTTATTTTTTGAAAAAAAAGCAAAATAACTGCTTGGGTTTTTTCTTGGAAGTAACCACTATCTAATTGTTTTCCTCGATTAGCTTCATAATAAGTATGCTTATCTGTCAAGAAACTTTTGTTTTTGCTCCAAACGAGGACCTGAAGGAAAAGATTCGCGTTCGAAGAATTATTGTCCGCGACATTGTGACGTGGCCATTTTCGGCCTTTTTTAAAAAAAGACTTTTAAAATTTTGAAATACATATTTTCCAAGAAGCGCAATGTGTGGAATGTTGCTCTTAGAGAGCTCTATCACCTCATGCAATCCAATCATATTTCATTTGTTTTCCATCCGAAAATAGCGATGAAAAAAGGAAGGCGGCTTGTCCATAACTTTTTGACGGTCACTGTATATATAGTTGATGACAGTAGCTTGAGGCATGCTGTGGACCAGTGGCGTACCGAGGGGAGGGGGCGGGGGGGGCGCGCGCCCCCCCCCCCCGAGAATGGGTCGCGAAATTTTTGAAAGTTACTTATATGGGTTATAAAAATGTGCAAGTGACTTGTTTATTTTTGTAAATAATTAAAATAATTTTTAAAAATTTTTAAAAATTCAAATTAGCCTTGTAAAAAAAAATTTTTTCGGGGGCGTGGCTGACGCCACGCCCCCTTTTTCCAGATTTTAGGGGTCGGGGACCCGCAGAAGTTATGTGAAGCACCCCAAAAATTTTTTCGGAGTGCGTGGCTAACGCCACGCACCTTCTTTAGAAAAAAATTTTTGTCGCGCCCCCCCCCCCGAGCCGAAATCCTGGGTACGCCACTGCTGTGGACGTATTCCTCATTGCTACCTTGAGGTAAATTCTTCCTCCAGGTATTTTTATCACTCAAAACCCGTATTTATCAATGGACATTGAGGTAAATGCTCAAGGTTAAATCAACCTTGAAAATGATTTCATGTGAATGGATGATACCTTGAGGCGAATTCTACCTCAAGGTAGCCTTATCAGCGATAAATTTGTTTTCATCAAACTTGATACCTTTACCTCAAGGTACATTCACAATAAAAACTCTAACCCTAGCAAAAAGCAAGCTTAGAAGTGATCCCTTCAGAAATTTACAAGGTTTTAGACATTTTTCACACGAACACTGCAGTGACTAAACTGAACCTATTGCAGCAATTTTGTCTAATTTCGTTGAGATTAGCTAGGTTACAGACATGTAAAGAAAATGGTACTATAATTAATCCTATGGGTAAGTTGTGAGTGTTTTATTATAGAACTCCTGTGAAACTGATGTACCAGAACCGAACCAGAGAGAGTCGAACACACCCTTTATTTGCTCCAACAGCATTTTGAGCATGATAGATCCATCAAACAGTATTTTGAGCTTAGCACACTAAAACCGCAAGCTTAAAATTGTATAACTCAAAAACATTCGCCTTGCAAGCTCTGCATTCAAGAAAAGCCAGTGTTGACGTTCGTGTAACGCATTTCTCTGTGTTTTGTGCTCCTCAAATCCAACTAAAGTTAAATCACTCAGGAACACGTGGGCCAGCACTTCACTCTAAGAATCCGAAAAAAGAGAAAGTTTACTAATTTAGCAAAAAAAATTCTAGCCTCTTGCTCTTTATTTACTTTGTTCATCCATTCAACTTCAACTCGCATAGTTAGATGTTGCCTCTGATGTATAAATTTGTAATGCAAGCATCGGAGTCTTCACAAAGCGTTTCATCACAAAATTCCATTTCAAAATTCTAAACTGTCTTAATAAAGTCATATTTGTTTGGAAAGAATGTTGAGCAAATATATTTCACTAAACATCGCGCGTCCTTCTTACACTCAGAACGGCTTGAAAAAAAACGGCTGTTATCGTCTAAGGATTGTTTCAGGCAGCAGTCGATTGACTGCCGCTGCTGCAGTCCTTTGGCTGCAGCGAATACAGTATGAAACAACTCTAAGCTCATCAATAAACTAGGCAAATCCCTAATTGTGACTGTCTGCGAAATCGCTTTTATGAAGCATGTCAAAAATGTGGAGAATGTTTGATGCCGAACGAGCAAACATTCTTCAGAGGTAGGCATCGCAGAAGAGAAATTTCTAGTAGATTCTATTTAGAAGCAGATAGTTTTCCGGATAGAGTCCTGAAAGCTAGAATTGTTGAATATGTGGACCTTATCCTCTCCAATTCACCAAATGTAGCGCTTCAGACTCTAAAGACCTAAGTGTCCTTGCGTAAATATCATGCAGATATGAAGAAAAGCAATTCACCGAAAGTACGCCATGCCATTCTCTGAGAAAACGTCAGTGTTTATCATGCTGGCACAGGTAATTTTAACCTTGAGAGACAGATGTTGATCAATAGGAAATTATACCTTGGGGCAAATTCTACTCTGAGGTAGATTCTCAAGGTAACTTATATTGCAGTAGGGTTATTCTAATCTCACCATTACAGCAAAAGCAGCTAAAAAAGTACGTGTCAAAAACTTATATATTCTTTAATTCTCAGACCCTGGAAGCTCACGAGCGACGAGTTTTCAGTAAATGAAGAACTTTGGGGCAGCCGTAATGCCACCTACACGCGCCCTTTGATGCAGTAACACTAGAATACTCTAAGCGAGCAGAGATCCTCAATTTAATTCGGCCGGAGACCCTAAGTTTACTGCAACCGCCTATTCCTCGGGGAACGTCCGGAAGGCGACAAATGACCTAGAACAGGCGCAGCTAGTGGCCACGCCCTGCCCGAGTTTCCCGTTGTTAAGATGCTTTGGATATTTGGATTGGGGCGTTTTTGTATAAATTGCGCATGGCTCTTCAATCTCTGACTTCGTCGTTTCTTCTCATGTGGTTATTTTTAACGAGTTTGTTTCGTGTATGTATGTCATTGCTCACTGTGGTGATTTCATGATTTGCTTTCTTTTGTATTATATTAGGTCGTTCCGAAAGTGATGTCGCTTTTTTCAAACGTATGCCACATCTCGTGGAACAAAGGTGTGTAGGAGATTTTGGTAGCATTTGATGCAGCATTTTATTCTCTTTTTTAAGGTTATGAAGATGTTGCAATACGGTCAATGAGCTTCCAGAAAAAAGTCAAAATCTGGGACCTATGCTATTTGAGATGGCCAAGTTTCACAATTTTTCTAAAATTTTATAACGAACCTCAAAAGAAGTCCAAGTGATGGATGGATAGAGCAAACCCTGCAGGAAACAGCACAACTTTTTTCTACTTTCCAGAGCTCGTTATAATTTTTGTACAGATTTTTTGATGGAACCACCGAATTTTAGCTGGCTCGTCTCAGACAAAAGTGCATCAAACGCCAGCAAGTCTCCGGATTTTGAAAGTTACAAAGATGGATTATGGTTTGGCAACAATTTTACAAACCAAACGAGCATTCACCGCTTCGGTTTAGCAACTTTCGAAAATTTCGGGTACACCTTGGGGTGCCTTGGAAAAGTTGAATTATGATGATTTTATCTCTAGTAGATATCTGCGTTCTTGAGTGATGTGATACTTTTGTATTTTTCATATTAGATAATAGTTAATTATACCACACCTACTTATACTATACCTATTTTTATGTGTTGATTAGTTCTTGTGCAGACCTCGTCCAAATTGATTATGTCGAACGGATAGAATGTGAATAGAATTCCACTCAACAACAGTACTGTTAGCCAGTTATATCAAGTAAAGGTGAGCTATTATTCTTTTGCATTCTTTTTTACAATTCGACTTTTCTGCAGGCTAAACATAGAAGAAGATTTGGAGCACTTCGAGCAAGGACGCATTCTGCGGTGGGATCCCGATTTCGAGATTATTCGAGCACTTCTTTTTTTATTCAAGCTGTCGCTTGCAATACGCTGCAATGTGCAAATGATAACAACATTCTTTTTCCTTATTGTTAGCATTGCTGCCTTTTTTTTCGTTGAGAATAAAGGATTAACGTTCAAACTGTAGGACAGAACAGCGCAGAGAAGCATGAGAAGGTGTTTGAAGAGTTGGTATTATATTATAAACAGAAAGATAAATCAATATTGTTATACTACAAAAAGAGTTTGTATCTCTTCCACCGAAAGAGAGCTGATTTGCAACATTATGATCGTTTTGATTTATCTTGTCTGTTTGAACAATACCACACTCTGCCTTTGTCATGTCCTGATTACCGTTCATGACAAGCTCAGTCATTGCGATGTATGATCTATGACTGAATGTGACAAATCGACTTCCGTGAATTGAAGGAATGAAGATTCGTGAATCAAAGGAATGAAGATCACGGAAAAACTGCACTCCTAGATCAAAAGAATGCGCTTTCGAAGAAATTGACCTGCTTATAACCCGTCTTTTGGATGGTGAATTGCGATAATGCTCTCTCATTTGTTCCAAACCTATAATAATGTGTTTCGTAGGTCTGTAATGCTTGATCTTTTAATCTTGAATTGAGGAAACCAAATGTTGCACTACCAAACTTATGGACAATTACCAACAAGGAGATAAACAGGTTTCAAGTGACACATTTACTCCGTACACTGCTTAGCCCATATACCAGTTGTTTGACAATACGCGATAAGGGAAATCAATGGGAAGTCTGAAGAATGCTGCAACCATTACTGCGCCAGCGTGTGTGCCGAAAGAGCGTCAGTCCCTGGCCTGATTGACCTCGCGCTCGGTCACAAGCGCTTATGAGGGGCGTGGCCTCCATGCGCTCGCTCTAACTGGGTTTTGTCGCCTTCCGGACTACACCCCTATTCCTCGGCTAGTTAGCCCGCAGAAAGTGTGGAAACCGCCCGCAGTAGTAATTAAGGGCTACGGCTCGTCCACTCCCAGTGTCTGAGACGGCACATTGGCAAAAATAGGCAAAAATAGGCACTAAACTATGCAGAACATTGCAGACGCATAGCGGTGGAAGACTATAAGTCGCTGAATGTGGAAGGGTCCGTTTCTTGCAGGAACGTAACTCCGTAGTGGGGACCGCCCCTCCTCGTCGACGTAGTCCTCTACCCATCGCATAAGGTCTTGACATGTGGAAGTTGACTCTGGGTATAGTTCGTCTCAATGGTTCAGACAAACGGTGGCTCAATCGCGTGTTCGCAACAGTCGCGGTCTGTGCTGTATGCGCGCTGCACGCGCGCGCCGGAGAGATCGCAGAAAATGAGAAATGACAAGCAATCGTGACAGATCACTGCAGCAAACCGCAGACCTGACGTTAGATAATGGCAGTGCGGACGCAATGATTTGCAAACTTTTTGCAAGTATGGCACTACCGTGGCTAATTTGGCATCCCAGCAGATACTTTCAATATTACACGAAAAATACTTGTCATGCAAAGATTATTTTCACGGATACTGTTCAGTAGTGAAACTTTTTCTAACATGTCGCTTTTACAATATTCTGCTCACCTTCGAAACATAATTCATGTACAAAAATTGAAAAACCTTGCGAATTTTATTTCAAAAGTTTGCATGCGGAGCAGTAGGCAGGCCGTTAAATGAGTTCGTAGAGTTTTTAAAGGCACCGCCCACCCAAAATTTCGACCTCAGTGTTTTTGAAATCCCAGAGCCTTCTCATATCCCTGTTTCCAAACATCAAGTCGGAAATCAGCGAAAACCACGAAAAACCCCGTTTTCAGAACCACAGAGCGATTTTTTGAAACGGCGATTGGTTGGGGGCGTACGGATGGGCGGGACGAACGTCATGCCCACTCAAAGGGGGGGGGGGGGGGAAGGAGCCAACGTGGCGAATCTGTCATCCAAGCGATTTTTGAATCAATTCTCGCTTCGGAAGTAACCTTTGTCAGCGCGAGTTGGGTAAGTATACAAATGGAGGCCCCACTATTCTTAGGTAGCAAAATCTCATCGACCCCATTTTGGGTGGACGGTGTCTTTACATCACTGAAATGACAAAGTTGTCACAGAGGCCGTCAATGTAAATTCCGTTGTCGGGCGCAACTTTGTGCCACCTTTCCGTCAGGTTTTCAGTCCTGTTCTTCCAAAATTTCGTTGGCTTAGCCGTTTAGCCAAGCCTGGCATCGTCTTCAGAATCAAAGCAAATGCCGTTCATATAATTTGCGGTAAAGTGAAACAAATGGTAGATAATCTGCTAAAGCGAGATCAGAGGAGTATATTGGATGATAATGTACCTTTCAGCGCCAAAGCAGATCAACTTTTGTTGGGAATAATAAGTTTATTTTGAAAACCCGTTCAACTTTTTTTCGATGATTTACTTATCTTACCGAATCAAACGCTTCTTCAAAAAATGAGAAAAAGGATGAAGACTACACGACTAGAAGCCACCTGGTATTTAAAAAATGGCTGCATAGAATCACTGATGGTATTCAAAGTATACATGATTCATAACATGCGAAGACTGGGTGCCGATACGTCCGGTCGAGATAGTTCGTGCATGAGAGAGACAGCAGATGGTTAGAAAGGCGAAAAAGCGCATCAAAGAGACGTCGATAAGTCTGCAGTCTTCGGTGCTGTGATTTGCCTATATATGTAAAGTGCTCCACATGAAGTGTCACGTTAGGAAAATCTTCATAACTTGGCAAGGAGTGAATGAAATCAAAAGTTCTTGTCTTTATCTCAAAGACAAAAACTTCTGTATAAGATCTTTCAAATCAGTTTCAAGATGAACCCTTGTGGCTTTGGTAAAAGCACTTATTCTCTAATCTCTTCCCCAAATGCGTGCAATGCTTCCTACAGAAATATTTACAGCTCTCATCAGTTCTTTTAACAAATCAAGTGAATTAGCTCTTGCTTTCTTGCTCGAGCATGTTTTTGGCTGGTAAACCAGTGCGAGAATCTGTGGGGTTAATACTAGGCGAGTTACAAGACGAAACGTCGTTTGTTGCAATGCCTGAATCGACTACACACCACTGCAAAATCTTTTTTCTCGCTGACTAGTGCTGCCTGGTCCTGCTCAAAAATCCACATGGCGTCCTGAATTTTTCTTTTGGCCTAAGAATATACCCTATAAGGCTATAGCCCTTCAAAATCCGTTTCCGATACATTTTTCAAAATCTAGAAAATCCGCGATTTGCGTTTTCTAAAAGGCAGCATTTGAGATTGAAGCTAGATCAAATCTAACTATCAGGTTGCTAATATAATTTCGGTTGGTTTTCGGCTCCTACAAATAATGCTACAGACGATTTTTTGCCCCGTACCTAATATCTTTGAAAAGAGCACTTCAAGGAAAACTGAATCTTGGAAGTTGTTTGAACAGAAACTATTTTCCAACGAAAAACCGCGAAAGAATGAGAAAACCCGAATTTCTCAGGTGCGCAAATATTGGGTTGTCCTGAAAGTTTTGTCCGTTTTTTCAAACCCCTATAAGACCACGCACAATAAAAACCTGAATGACTTTCAACATGCATTCGATGCAACTTTTCCTTCTCTTTCTTATGGTTTTATTTCCTAGCCATATTTATGTATGCTTTTTTCTATAATTGCCACAATTCTTCACCCGTCATTTTTATTTACTAAAAGTTCGGCTAATTTTCTAAATTTCAATCGAAAGTTCTGAAAATGTTAAATATGGCGCAAATAGAGTAATTTTTGTAATACATGCCTATATTTTTAGATTCTTCTAACCTGCTGTTTATAGCTCTAAAAAATTATTTTTAGAGTTCTCGATTTTTGCGAAGTCATGAAACACGCAACTGCCGCAAAAATTCCGCAATTAGAAACTTGATTGATAATGAGCATTATTTATGCAACATAATCAAGTTTAGTTTGCTTTAAAAAATCAGCTTTTCGGAATTTTCGGTAATTTTACGTGGTAGACGTAATCAAAAAGCCGCAATTTTCCCCAAATATTAGGTTGTAACAGAATTAATGCAGGTTTTGAATTCCAACCGCAATAAGTCATACACTTCTCATTTCTAAGTGGGTTGCAAAATACCATTCGATAGAGCAAAACAATCTCTACAAGGTGGCAATCCTGCTTTAGCAACAACTCTGATCCACCACGAGTTTCGAGCCAAAAACTAATAAGATTCAACTGTCCAAAAAATTGAGAAAAATCGTAACTCACAAGGGAATGGTCAGAAATCGAAGTGGCCATTCCAGACAAGCTGCATACCGTTAGATGCAGCATGAAGCGCTGACTCTGAATCTGTCTTCTTTATCTGCTTATCACTTTTTTGGACGAAGTTATAAGCCATTAAATACCATTATTTTGCTTAGAAATTATGCGTGAAATTGAAAATTTAGCCGTACAGAGCCTCGCTCGCCTCAATGCTGGACCAAAACATGCAGCTAGCTTACTTAAAATTTTTGAAGCCAGAAGCCGAGCTAAAATTGCAACAATGTGCTCAATTTCGCTGATTTTATGTATAATTTTTTCACAATAAAACCGCTTGTAGCTTCGTCCACAGAAGCGAAAAGCAGATAAGGAAGACAGATTCGAAGTCAGCGTTTTATACTGCATCGAATGATATACAGCTTGTTTGGTTTGGTCACTTCGACTTCTGACCATTCCCTTGTCAGTTCTTAAAAAACCTACAAAAATTCTAACTTGCTCACGTAAACACTATTCACATAAAACATCTATACACGCCTTTGCCGTGTTTTTTTTCTCTGTTAGAAATCAAGAAAACGGAAATTTTCGTGCGTTTGCCAAAGTGATGCTGTGCCGTTACCACATAAGTAGTTGTATACTACAAAGCTGTAGAAGTATAAACGTAAATTTTCAGCTCTCTACATTCTTAGTTCTCGAGAAATTTGAATTTTAGCTTGGACCACATGGCTAGCGAAAACTGTATTCGATATTTTCCGAGAACTAAAGCTTGTAAAGAGCTGGAAACTCACGTTTATACTTCTACAGGTTTGTAGTATACAACTACTTATGTGGGAACGGCACAGCATCACTTTGGCAAACGCACGAAAATTTCCGTTTTCTTGATTTCTAACAGAGAAAAAAATACGGCAAAGGCGTGTATAGATGTTTTATGTGAATAGTGTTTACGTGAGCAAGTTAGAATTTTTGTAGGTTTTTTATGAACTGAGTTACGATTTTTCTCAATTTTTCGGATAGTTGAATCTTTTTAGTTTTTGGCTCGAAACTCGTGGTGGATCAGAGTTGTTGCTAAAGCAGGATTGCCACCTTGTAGAGATTGTTTTGCTCTATCCAATGTTATTTTGCAACCCACTTAGAAATGAGAAATGTATGACTTATTGCGGTTGGAATTCAAAACCTGCATTAATTCTGTTACGACCTAATAAATAATTGTTTAGAACTTGATAAAGGTGGCCCATGTAATATAAAGTAAGTTTAATGTAGCCGAAGATTTGCTCTACATAACAATTATTAGCGATCTTTGAAAATAGCAGGAGAAAAATTTTTTAAATTCAGGAAATGTTTGACGTTACTGTTGAGCTGCTCAGAAAACCATGGCGATGAACATCGCAAACACAGGGTAGATCAGAAAGCAAATTTAGCAGTAAGAAAGAGGATAAAAATTTAAAACAAATTTTGCTTAGAACGTCTATGGTATTCTGCAGGTTCTATGAACGTCCTTATCGTCCCAACTATGAAAACAGTGCAATCCCGATTTTCTCGGCAGGGCACAGCATGCCCTGCCGCTCTCGAACTTACACGAGCAGGCCAATCTTACACGCATCTGGACGAGTTGGCAATTTCCTTTTCACCATTGGAGGCTGCCCGCCGCAACGCTATAACCATTGGGTCCTGCCACGATTTAGCGACATTGGCCTTGCTCCACTCGTCCATTATCAAAGGGAAGGGCTTCAAAAAACGCTTATTTTCGCCGTTTTCAAACTTCAAAAGTGGATTTTCGGGACCAGTGTAATGAAAAACCCCAGGTAAGCGCAAATTTGACTAGGTTGAGATTTGCCGAGTCACTGCCTTTAAAAGCTGCAGAATTGAGCGTTTAGATATTATCCATATTGAGGCATGACTCTATGTACCTAACTGATGATTGAGAATCTTGAATATTTGATAAGTGCGGAAGAAACTTTGAACTACTTCCTTACTTCCTTACTTCCTTACCATGGATAAAAAACAACTAGGAAAATTTTTGTGGAGAATTTCACGCCGAAACAAAATTATTTTTTAGCCAACCTAATAAGAATCGAACCCAGGAATGGCCACAATGAGACAAAAAGATATGGAAAAGATTGCTATCACCAAAACATGGCACGAAATAGACCAAAAACGAATTTTCTGCGACACTTTCAAATTTTAGGTGGACCACATTGAACTATGTAATAAGTTCAAATATTCCATTCTCTAGATTTTAATATTACATCCTCATAGATTTTTATCCTAATAAACCTGAAAACAACAAGCAAACGACACCTTCTCGAGTCCTGCTTCATTCGATATGCGATATAGAAAAGATCCGGCGAGAACCTTGGAAGAAGCGCCGCCAAAAACAATGCGCGCATCGTAAAAAATTTTCTGAAGAAAATAAACATCTACAGAAGCTAGAAGCGATTACCAATTAGCGGTTGGAGTATTGTGAATATAATTCTCTTGCCTATCATATAAAGACAAAATCGCAATTTTATTCAGTCTTTGCAAGGCTACGAATATCGTCTGCATGTAGAGTGTGGACTTCCTGTGGACCACCCTGTACGTAAAATTACATACCTATTAGGTTTGTGTAAAAGCTCTTCCTTTTTCCAAACGCCTTCGAATCTCGTAGAGTGAAGATAAGCAAACATTCAGAACAAATTTTAGTTTAGAATTTCTTCCTCTTTCCATTCGTTATGTTTCCGACGCAGCTTACGATGATTACGGAGAAAATTGCCGAAGATTGCGACCCTTCATTTTCAAAATGTCCATTATTCGCAAATTGTTTGGGCTTATTTAGGCTCTGACAGTGTTCTGACAACGCCCCGATAGCGCAACTTTTGCAGCTTAATATGTTTCTCTAGCATGCCTTCTAGAAACTTAGTGAACAATTTTCCAAATGCAGCAAATTCTCAAAAAAAAGCACAACATATAATTGCACCAAACATCGCAAAATTTTCAGAATTTAAGATTTTAAAACGATCGAGATTTTGATTGTTATTTTTATAACTTCAAACATTGAATTAGAGTTTACTGCTTCAAAATGTAGATTGGGAAATAGAGGATACAATAGTGCTCAGCCGTAATTGACAAATACTGCGATTTTGTATGCAAAAATGGTATGTATCGCGACGAAATGATGACTGTTATAAGAATGGAAGAAATTGCACTGAATGCTACCTGAACTGTGTAACATTTTATGTTTGACAAGGCTAGATTAGAGCGATCAGGAAATTTGGACACTTCAAAATTTATATCTCAATGGTTCTAGAACGCATTAATCTGCAGAAAGATTGCTTTATCACTTGGCTTTCAAAGCACATTTGAAAGTTTTAAATGAGTATTCCGAAAATAGCTTAAATCAGGCGTGGTACAAATGGTGGTTCGTAAGCTTTGGAAGTTATCTCAGCGCTCGTTAGCAGATTGCAACGAGAACGTAGCTGCCGAAAAGAGGAAGTTTTGCATGATATGATGCTTGGAAAATAATATTGATGTAAGTAAACGGGATTTGAGGTCGGCGCAAAGAAAGGAAAGAACATTTGCACCGACTTCATAAATCTTGCCAGCTAAATTTTTGATATGATAAATTTATGTATTCTTTGATTCAACTGGCTCCGCGGCTGAAAGGAGAGGCTCCGTGACCTAAGGCTAGGTAATGATCAGAGGCGCGCGGGAGAGACGCAGAATGCGTCACGGGTGCGAGCGGCCTTAATTAGGTCACAAAGCCCCGCCTTCCAGCCGCCAAGCCAGTTGATTTAAAGGTTATACAATCGTACAGCTTTCCGCATCGTATATGAAACTGAATATAATTGGAGGATTGATGTGGAGTCTGACTGCTTCTAGCGAGCCCAGCTGTGTAGTTGCAGTTTCTTGTCGACCTTATGGAGGAAAATGTTTCTTAGGTAGAGGAGCTGTAACAATAAGGCCATCGCCACACTAAAAGCTCACGAACTTTCCGGAAGAAACGATCATGTAATGCTGTTCAAATAACCCTGCATTTGGCGAGATTCACAGTGCCTAATCGCAAGATTTATAGACGCTAGACATGATGCTTCTGTTGCATTTTCAAACTTTGAGTGATGGACTGCAAAAATTACGAAGAATTTGCGCATTCTTTCTTGATTAGATCGTATATACTTAACCTCGTTCTTTTTCTATAGCAACACACTAATTTTCCAACATCTTGGTCGCAATCTCGACTCTATTTTTAAAAAACCGAAGCGAACGCAACTAACATGATTTATTAGGTTGTCCGGAAATTAATGCCCGTTTTGAATTTCAATTGCAATAAGTCATACACTTCTCGCTGCTAAATAGGTTGCAACTACCATTCGATAGAGCAAAGCAAGCTCTACAAGATGGCCTTCTTGCTTTTGCAACAGCTCTCATTCAACTCGAGTTTCGAGCCAAAAACTAAAAAGACTCAGCAGCCCGAAAAATCGAAAAAAAATCGTAAGTCAATTCATAAAAATCCTACAAAAATTCTAACTTGCTCACGTAAACACTATCCACATAAGACATATATATATGTCTTTGCCGTATTTTTTCCTCTGTTAGAAATCAAGAAAACGGAAATTTTCGTGCATTTAATTTTCGTGCTGCTGTGCCGTCCTCACATAGTTAGTTGTATACTACAAACCTGTAGAAGTACAGACTTAATTTTTCAGCTCTCTACAAGCTTTAGTTCTCGAGAAATTTGAATTTTAGCTTGAACCACCTAACTAGGAAAAGCTATATGCGGCATTTTTCGAGAACCAAAGCTTGTAGAGAGCTGAAAAATTAAGTCTGTACTTCTACAGGCTTGTGGTATACGACTACCTGTGTGGGGATGGCACAGCATCACTTCAGAAAATGCACGAAAATTTCCGTTTTCTTGGTTTCTAGCATAGAAAAAATGCGGCAAAGGCGTGTATAGATGTTTTATGTGAATAGTGTTTACGTGAGCAAGTTAGAATTTTTGTAGGAATTTTGTGAATTGAGTTACGATTTTTCTCGATTTTTTGGGCAGCTGAGCCTTTCTACTTTTCACCTTAAAACTCGAGGTGGATAAGAGCTGTCGCAAAAGCAGGAAAGATATCTTATAGAGCTTAATTTGCTCTATTGAATGGTACTTTGCAACCTATTTAGAAGTGAGAAGTCTATGACTTATTGAGGTTGAAATTCAAAACGGGCATTCCGGACAACCTAATAA